>JASSUY010028425.1:0-84676 GCA_032466535.1 Forpus xanthops | reverse complement strand
TATGCGTGTCAAAAATAGGGAACTGTAATAAAAATAAAACAGGGGTGGGAGGAGAAAAGACAAGTTAGGGCCATGAAAAGTTTTGTTGACTTATTTGAATAGCTAACTGAATTTCCTAAATAAAATAGCAAGCAACAAAAATCTTTCATCTATCCAGCAGTGATAGCTGCAATTTTTTTTAAATTATTACACGAATAAATGTAAAATTAAGAATTTTTTTTTTTTAAATTTTCCATTGTTCAGTAATATGCTTTAATGCTTCATTAACTCTGATGATATAATCTAGTTTTGATTAGCTGGGATACACAGCATCTGCTTTCAAATGTTACTGTTCTTTGAAAAACGTTCTTCTGAGCCACAGAATACCACCTGAATGCAAAAAATATCTCCACTGTTAAAGGTAGTTCAGAAGGGCTGAGATTTAATACATCAAGTCCTTTACAATTTTGTTTGTTTGTGCATCATAAACACTGCTGGAGAAATGGACAGACAAATGAAAACGCTTCTGTTTGTTTAGGTAAAGAGAATATTATGCTTGTGCCCTGGTCTTGGCTGGGGTAAAGTTAATTTTCTTCCTAGCACCTGATACAGTGCTGTGCTTTGGATTTAGTATAACAATGCTGATAACACACCAAAGTTTTAACTGTTGCTAAGTAGGGCTTACCTTGATCTAGGACTTTTCAGTCTCTCATGCTCTGCCAATGAGGAGGGTCGCAAGAAGCCAAAGAGAGCAGAGACAGGACAGCTGATCCAAGGTATCCAAAGGGGTATTTCATAACACACCACACCACATCATGCTCAGTATATAAACTGGGAAAAGTTACCAAGAAGGGCCCAGGTACAAGTTGGGTATGGGTCAAGTGGCGGTGAGCAATTGCATCGTGCATCTCTTGGAGTTTGGGATTTCTTGGGGGTGTTTATTTCTCTCTTTGTTGTCTCCACTGTCATTACTATTATTATTACTACTATTATTGTTATTATTATATTATTTAATTGTAATTATCATACTGCTCTTATCTCAACCCAGGGGGTTTACTTACTTCTGATTCCCCTCCTCAGTCCATGAGTAGGGAGAAGATGAGGAGTAAATGAACAGCCATGCGCTGCTTAGTTGCCAGCTGGGGTTAAACCATGACAGCATGCAAATGCTCTCTTTAGCCTGAAGAATAGTCATGATGAGCTTCTCTGTTTCCAGAACATTCAGGAGTAAAGCATCAAAGAAATTATACACTTCTTAAATTAACACAACTGGTTCACACTTCAAGTCCTGCCTAGCCTCCTTGGTCATTCTATTTGCAGTAACTGAATTCAGATCATGTGTTTATTGTTATCACAAGCATAAATCTCCCTCCAAGCATGTTTCTCTAAACAACATACTCAAGTCACTCGACATCTAATAATGAAGACAGTTATGTTTATTCTCTCTTTTTTCTTCTGCTTTGAGGTATTTTAAGGATGGGGTTTACTATAGCACTTCTTGTTTTGCAATTCTGCTGTAAGATTGAGCTATGCCTTCAGTGACTTAGTGGGAAGATTTTATGAATATATTTATTGCTCTTCTCCACATGATAGTTTTACTCAGGTCCTTTTCTCACTGTTTTTTTGTACCCCTCTAAGAACAGAGAACTTAGGTTGCTCTTTTCATGTTATTCCTTCTCAGTGTGACAGAGAAATGTACTGCAGTGTTCGGAACTTGTTGCAACATCAGAGAAATTTCAGTTATTTACAGTGGCAACATTTACATTGGGAGATGCCAGAAGACCACTCTGGCTAAGATGAAAAATAGAAAAGTTCTTGGCCTGCTCATAGGATGAGACATCATGAAAGCAGAAAACACAGGTAGGAGGGAAGATGATACTGGTGAAAAAGTGACTATGAAAAGTAAATGCTTTTTATGACCTTCTGCTTACCTAAATGTGAGTTTTGGTTTTCCCCTGAGCTATATGCTAATTCCAAGGAAAAGGCTGGACAGAGACACATTGACATTTTTGCCCATTGTGCCCTGCCCTACCCTGCCAAAGGATCCTGCTGAAAACCCTTCATGTACCTTTCTCAACTGGACTCTCCTTGCTAATGCCAATGCAGTGCCCAGGGCAGTATTAGAGAGGGAAAGGACTCCTTTATCAAGGCAAGTCTCTAATGTGGACATAAAGTAACTGGCAGTAAGCTTTTCATAATCAGGGTCCTTGTTTTTAACAATTAGCATAACTTGTTATTATTAACTTTGCACTTCTGTAAGAGTATATGTAAATTCTTTCATGGCAATTGCCTTTGTTAAAACAGCAGGAGCTGAAACTGTAACAAGCTCTGAAATTTTCAGGCATGCTGAATCCTGATATTTCTAAAAACTTTGTGGCTTTCTTTGTCTATTTTTAATAGCTAATACTTCAAGCATGTATAATGATGCTGTACTGTTGGTACAGAACCTAAAATGTAACATAGAATCATAGATTCATAGAATAGTTAAAGTTACAAAGGACCTTAAGATCATCAAATTCCAATCCCCCTGCCAGGGGTAGGGGCACCTCACACTAAACCATGACACCCAAGGCTATGTCCAACCTGACTTTGAACACCACCAGCTACGGAGCATTCACAGTTTCCTTGGGCAACCCATTCCAGTGCCTCAATAACCTAACAATAAGGGATTTCTGCCTCATATCCAATCTAAATTTCCTCTATTTAAGTTTGAGCCCATTACTCCTTGTCCTATCACTACAGTCACTAATGAAGAGTCCATCCCTAGAATCTCTATAGCCCCCTTTAGATACTGGAAGGCTGCTATGAGGTCTCCAAGTAGCCTTCCCTTCTCCAGGCTGAACAGCCCCAACTCTCTCATCCTATCTTCATACGGGAGTTGCTCCAGTCCCCTGATCATCCTTATGGCCCTCCTCTGCACTTGTTCCAACAGTTCCATGTCCTTTTGATTTTGAGGACACCAGAACTATACATAACACTCCAAGTGAGTTGTCACGAGAGCAGAGTAGAGGGGCAGGATCACCTCCTTCGACCTGCTGGTCACACTCCTTTTGATGCAGCCCAGGATATGGTTGGCTTTCTGGGCTGCAAGAGCACACTGCCGCCTCATGTTCATTTTTTCATTGACCAACACCCCCAAGTTCTTCTCTGCAGGCTCCTCTAACTCTCTTCTGTGTCCAACCTGTAGCTGTGCCTGGGATTGCGTCCATCCAAGTGTAGGACCTTGCATTTCTGATGGTTAAACTTCATCAGGTTGACATTGGACCACTGCACAAGTGTGTCAAGGTCCCTCTGGATGACATTCCTTCCCTCCAGTATATCAACCAAACCACAAAGCTTGGTGTCATCAGGAAACTTGCTGAGAGGACACTCAGTCCCACTGTCTGTGTCGCTGACAAAATATTGAACAAGACTGGTCCCAACACCGATTCCTGAGGGTCACCACTCATTTCTGGTCTCTAGCTGGACACTGAGCCATTGACCACAACACTGTGTGTGGCCATCCATCCAGTTCTTTATCTACCGAGTGGTCCACCTATCAAATTGATGTCTCTCCAATTTACAGACAAGTATGTCAAGTGGGACATTGTCAAATGCTTTGCACAAATCCCAGGTAGACATACCTTTCCTGAATAAAGTTTTTTCTTAAGTTAGATCCTCACCTGACTTTCTGAGGGCTCAGCTTCCCATTTTCTCCTGTGGGTTTGGTGGCATTTTCTCCTCTGTCTTTTGACTTCATGCTCCTCCCCAGCACAATCCTTAGCAGCTCCACATGCACACTCAGATCTACTGGGTTTCTGCTTTCTTAGCTTAGTGCTTCCACTGATGCTGCCTCTGACACCTGGAAAAGTTCTGACTTGACCACGACAGTTGTTTGGGGGAGAGGTGGAGGGGTTAAACTTTGTACATTTACTTCTTTACAACTCCCTTACAGAACTGGTCCTATACTTGTTTACTTAGAACTAGAAGCTCATTAATCTCAGTTATATCATAGTGGTATGCCCTCTCTTTCTTTTCTGTCTTGTAGTACAGGATTTTCAGGGGTAATGTTTTTTTTTTTTATAGCTGTGATGGTCCAATGCATGAGAGAGTTTAAGAAGTTTTGGCTGCGGTTTGACAAATGGATATATCTGGGCAGAAAAAAGACACACAAGATTTATATTTAGCTAAGGAATTTGTTGATCCTTAAAGACATGATGAAGAACTCCTGAGTCCTTGCCCTTTCTTTTTTCTTTTTAATTAGTTGAATAAATGGCAATATTCCTCTCTACAACCCTTTACTTTAAGGATGGTCTATGGAGGCATAATGTCATTTGTGTGTCCATTAAGAAACTTAAAGTCTTAATGGACTCATCCCATCTCACTGTTACTTCTGCCAACAGGTTTTCTGTTTCATTTTAGGATAAACTACATGTAAATGCTTTGTGGTATGCAAGATACTTCTTTAAGAATCTCAGATCAGCATAAAGCTGTATCATTAGGAACACTATAAGGGTAGCCAAACATTTTGGACATAATTATTATTCTCTGAGAGTAAATCCTTTATGAAATCCCAAAACATTTTACAATTGTCAACTTTTTCAAATTTATAATGGAATTTTATGCTCTTCTGTTTTTTGCCTCCTTAACATTTTTACTGATACTTTCTTCAATCACTTCTTATTGACATGAATTTATACTTTCTTACTTCTTTTCATAAAAAATATGTAATTAATGACATGAGAATTCAAAAACGAATGGTAAAGACAGCAGATATAATGTTAAAAAATGAGAACTGGAAATATTGCACACAGCAAAAATCTTCTGTGTTGCATTTCAGGGAGCTAAAGTTTTTCTTTTATTAGCAGATGAAGTCAAATTTGTAACTAACTGAGAAAGAAAAATGTCATATACTTCAAAGTTTTCTGTTTATTTTGTTGTAAGGCTAACTGAACATGGTTTTGAGTACATTATCTTCAGTTGCAGTTTCCACTGCCATTTTATTGTTGAAAAGCTATTGTCAGTGTGCTGAGATAAAGCTGAAAAGAGCTGATGAATATGTTTGTTGGCTGTTCCAAAGAAGTAGAAAAGGAAATAATATTTCAGGAGTTTCTGAGTGAACGTACCAGGCAGGATGGGATGTTTCCTGAGTAAGCAGAAATTTGTAGCCCACACCTGCAGGAATTGGCTTTGTACAGCTGAGGGCTGAATTTTCCACTTTTCAGACAAAGTCCAGTTTCCCCAGTGAAAGTTCAGTTCCTCTAGCTCTCAGTATGGCAAGTTCCCTGCCTCTGATGGCATGAAGCAACCCTTAATAGAAAAGGGCATATTGTTTCAAGATTGTTAGGTATACAAGCTGCCTGCCAAAAACTATTCTAAAGTCAAAACACCTGCTGAATCAGCTTCAGAGCAGTATTTTGCTTCTCCTGTGAGTTTTATTCAGGCCTGTGTTTTCCCTTCTTCCTTTTTCTGCATTCTGCCTGCATTGTTCCCACATGGTTTCTTAAATCCCAGCTAATATCAGAGGATTAAAATATTACAATTAATTAAAATTATCACTATTACTGCAGACATAAGTAGTATATTACTGAATTAAAAACAGTAGCCTGATCCTTGTTTCAGTGATGCAGTACACTCCAAAGTTTGCCCACTGGCAGCCTTCCCTGGGGAGAAGTTGGCCAAGCAGAGCAAGCACTCATCCCTTATGCCAGCATTGCAGGATCCAGCCCACCCCAGTACACAGAAAATGCAGAGGAAATTCTGACTCTGGCTCTGGCACCTGCAGAGCTGCAGGGCTGGGAAAGATGGACCAAGGATTTTATGTTTTTCTCTTTCTGACCAAGACATCTGTAACAACTTTGTCATTCTGCATGGCTAAAAAAACCTAAGAGCATCATGTAAATAAACAAAATGGTAAAGCTGGAGTCATGCTGAACAGACCAAATTGACTGAAATGTGTTCTTTCTTGCACAGACACATTGAACTATGGTTAAAAATTTGAGTAGAAGCAAGTAGCATAACTTGGGGGTCACTTTATAAAAGCATGATTTCAGGTCATGAAAGATATTTAGGTCCTGCTTTACTTAAATCTTATTTAATGGGGATTTGGCACCTAAATAGCACTGAAGACATGAGCCATGATCAATATTCGCTTAATCGCTCACAAAATCTTTAGCCTGTTTAGAGAAACTATGTTTCAGAAAGTTCCCATTCAGGTTCCTGTGCCAGGTCTAATGCCACCATAAAGCTGCAGAGCTTTTTAAATGTCTAAAATCTTCAGATGTTGAAGCCAAAATTACATTTTATATGACTCACAGCCAATACATCACTTTCTTTTTTCAGTAGTGTTATTTCCTAAATAACCCTGCTAAGGCAGAATTGCACTGAAAGGAATGAGATACAAGGCCAATGGAGAGCTTATATATTGTAAATAAGAAAGATATACTTTTTATTTCAAGAGTAGTCTGATTTTTTTTTTTAATAATCCCTATGTATTCAAGTTCAACATCCTTCTTTTATTGTCTTCACATACTTATTACTGATAACTCCTTTTCTTCTACATTTTGTGTTAAATTCTGGGAAAAGAAGTTGTCTAAGCTGTCTTTTAAAGGTACCTGGAAGTTTAATAGTTTGTGACTTTTAAGCCTCAAACCACTCAGAAATGAAGCAGCAGCTTATTACAAGCGCTTGTTGCCTTTATGTCTTTCCTGAAGTTTCTATTCTCTTGAGTGACTTTTAACAGCATTAAATCAACACCATCTACTCAAGAGTTGCCAGTCTAGTACTTTTTTTGCCAGACGATCTCGCTTTTAATCTGATTCTGTGGAAAGCATCAGAGTATTCCAGCTCTACAATTTATCTGCAATAACAACAATCAAAGCTGTTATTTTCCTTAATAAGTAACAGAGCTCTACTTTATTTCATGTTGTGGAATTTTCTTTCTCTAACTGGCAGCAGCCTTCCAGGCCAAAAGCTGTGCCAATGACAGTAATGCAGAGCACAATGGCCACTTCTGGTGACATTCATGTGCTGACTGTACCCTCAGAAACCTAATAACACTCAATGATAAGAAATTTTTGGCCTTATAGTATCTGACATTTTTCAATCTCCTGAGCATCTTGGTCAATCAGAACTCTGTGATAGTGACAGAGCTTTGTTTCTTTAAAATCAGAAAAAGAAAAAAATCCTTTAATCCATAGATTCACAGTAGCAAGCTGAATTTTTATGTGTGATGGCAGCAGAAGGCTGTGCACAGGACAGGGCTTGCAGACATCAATAGCAGAGGTAAATATAGCTGTAGTAAATTAAAATACTTCTATCTGCAGCTGGCTGTTCTGCCTCTCTGCTGTGGTTACTGACCCTGAAGTTAGGAGCAGTAAGACAGAGCTTAGATTTACCCCCCGCTGCTCCAGTTCCTATTTCAGGGTATTAGTTCAAGCCACTGATGAGAAGATACAGAAAACCCCACACTAACACAGTGGAGTAGAGCTGTGATTCTGACACCCTTACACAGAAATAACTGAATTAAAGAAAAAATGGAGAACAGACGTCTCAGGGCAGCAGGGTCTTAGGCAGCTACAGCTAGATTTGACATATTCCAGAAGCTGTCTCTTCTGGGCATCAAGGGTGGAAAGAGTTAGACTGCTGGCTGGGATTTACAGCCATGAGCTGGCTTTGTGAAATTTCATCCAAACTGTGTAACTGAGGATGCCTCAGCCAGCCAGCTAAGAGGAAAGGCTGAAGGCAAAGAGAAACTCTTACTTCTCTTCCAGCTTTCAGCAGCTCAGAAAACGTCTACAGCTGTTGTTTATGAAAGACTGGCATTGGCAGCCTGGAAGGCTTCAGTGCTCTAGCTGCCACTGTGGGTTTGGATACTGTCTTGTAGTTCTCTTTCAAAATTCAGCTGAAAGGGAAGGTATCAGTGTTGCTTTCCACCTTTGCTTTAACAGAGGACTTACAGAGGAAACGCAAAACAGATTTCTCTGCCCTTTTTACCTGGAGAAGGGTCAAACCTACATCTCACATAACCCAGAAGTTCTGCTTTCACTTCCTGTTTTAAGGCAAGGATTATATAAATTTATTCACCACTTCTCTGTTGAAGCTGTGCCACTGTGTAGAAAGAAAAATAAGTCTGAAAGGGCCAGAGAAGGATAAGAGAGTAGACAACTGGGAACGTAACTCAGTGTAATGAATCCAGCCCTGTAACACACAGCCTTGCCCAGGAAGAGGTCAGTTCACATACTGCTGCTGTATTTTATTTGTGGATTCCTCAATGAAAAAATGCATAAACCTTGGGGCAGGGAGCAGAACCCAAGGGAAGTACCACATGAGATCACTAAAGAACTTCTTTGTATTCCCTTTGTTTACTGTTTCCATGGCTTCTGAATCTTGTGCTCGTTTTACAGCCATTAAGTATACATGGTATATTGGATGCTAAAATCAACATGCCCTGCCTACAGTGTGATCCAGACAAAAACTGAGGCATCAAAACATTGTGTCCATGAGCTAATTTACTTTTTCTTATCAGTATGTGCCAACCTGTCCTCTGGCTTTAGCATGATTTTAGCATTACATGTATTCCCACAGCTTTCCAGAAACCAAGAACTGTCACATCAAAATCCATGTCGAGAAATATGCTCCTAGTGTTAAGTCAAATTTGTTAAAACTAGCACAAAGTTGTCTTAATAATGTATTACCTCACCTCTTCCTGGATAAGTTTTGCTCAGAAAGTTGCATAATCTGTGAGGACTTTCTCACTGTGTGCATCAACTATGTGACAACTATGACTTCAAGGCCAGCAAACTGCATCACCATAGGACAATAATACCTTTCTTTACAGGATCAGGTATTCACCCCAGAGACCACTGAGGCAGTGACAGAAGTATCTGGTAAACCAGTAATAGGCTGTCCACATTGCCTAATCACAAAGCAGTAACAAAGACAGCTTACTAACAGCAGTCTTCTCTTGCAAACAAGCCCTAGAATCTCTCAACAGTTTGTGATGTGGGTTATCAAATCATTGATAGCTCTGCAAAGCGATACCTGAGTAATCATTGCAGTTAATAACAAGGACAATATATACAAGGTACAAATCACCTCAAATACATTTTCTTCACCTGTCATTGCTGAGCTTTGCATGGTTGGAACGAATGTTTTATGTGGCCAGAGCACATTTCCTGTGCAGGCAGGAACTCTCAGATTTTTACACACAAATTGTTTAAGCATATGATGATTTTATTTCAGTTGATGCAGTGATGTCTCTATGTGATCGACATCTGAACTTTGAGTTAGGTGCCCAACAGGTTTATATAGTGTTTGCAGTTATTATTTGGTTTAGCAGAGGTAGTTGCTTTCCACTGAACACCCACATCTCCTCAGGAGCCAATGGCACTTCTTCATAGTGAAATAGCTACCCAAAGCTCTGAATTGCTGGGCTCTTCCTACTAACTGTAGAATTAACTCATACACCTATTTTTCTAATTTAAATGTCTCACTTAAGTGACTAAAGTTAAGCAGGATGAATCCAGGCCGAAGCGTATTTTTTGTTAACATCTTAGTCACTACTAAGTACTACCTACCAACTAGTTACTCAGTACTGCCTTGTGACATGCAGTTGAGTTGTCAAGTTCTATCTGTACACAGAGATTACAGTATTTAAAACATGATGGGAGTTCTCCTTCAGGCCCTAATGGACACCTGTGGATTTTCTCCATAATATATTCTCAGCCGTTTAGGTAATACAATTGCCAGTACTGTTGCTTTGAAAGACTGCATCTGTAATCTAGCACAGACAGTGTAATGTAAGTTAACACTTAATGAGCTTTTGAAATTAAAGGAGAAGGAATAATTTAGCATAATGTCCTTTTAATACAGCAGAATTCTGATTTATTATGATTTCACAATAGAAACAATAATGCGACATCTCTCGTATTTTGTGTACTTGAGGTGACATGTCCATGGCAAACTAAAGAAAAACATGACCTTTACATAGAAAATTATAATTGAAGCATGCCTGAGTTTTGCTGTTCTTCAATGATTATCATTTAGTTCAGTGGCTGATGTATAATAAAACATGCTACTGAGTTGTTGTCAGTGAGAATGCAGCTCATCATAACCTCAGAACTAGGACTTGGTGAAATGCCACATTCTGGGCTGGCGTTACATTAGCCATGAGGCAGGTAGCTTGAGATTCTTCTGGTATGGTACATCCCTTTTTTAGAAAGACTGCAGAATAACCATAGGGGAAGACATCTGTTGAGTGGAATGAGAACATACCCCTTCACAGGTGCATTCCCATGGTGAACTTTAGCTAGACACCGCAGAGCACTGAAACAGGTTGTAATTTTAATGATACTTGAATAACGGAGAAGTTCATTAAAAAATCTATCCAAATCATGAAATTGTGACCTGTTCTGACAGGAAGAAATTATTCTCTGAAACCTTAATTTTTGTCTAGGGCAGGACCAGGTCTTAATTTTAACTCTTCTTTGAATTTCAAACCTTCTGCTTCCCCTGCAGTTGTATCAAAGGACTGTAGTGACATGACAATTAAATCTGTGAAAAAATGGTTAGAGAGCACTGGAGAATTGAAGATCAGGAGTGAAGACCTTGACGTCCTTACCATTTTCTGCTGAGGAGTATGAAGCACCTATTAGTATGATGATTCTTTTAAATGCAGTTTTGAGGATGTTGTGCTCCCAGTAAATTTAGGGCACAGTACACTGAGTCTAGATACCAATGAGAAGGTACTTTCCAGTTTATTAGCTACCTATGAAGAATGGTTTCCTAAGTTCTTTATATGGCATATCTTTTATTCAGGAAAACAGCTCAAGAGTAATACTTTACATGGGCAAATCAGTGCATACAGAGAATTTCTCCTGTTTGCAGTAGAAAATATTTCTTCTAGAAAGGTTTTGGGTGTTTTGCAGGAGAACTTATCATTATTTTTAATTGTGGTGTTTTTTTCAACATCAATTGCAACTAATTCAACAGAAAATTAAGTTTCAACTTTGTGTAATAACAACTTTGTCTCATCTCATCCATATTAATATAATCCCCATGAGGTCACCATACTGCAGATTCCACGTGACATGGGCAGTTGCTTCCAAGCTGAATCTTAGATTTATGCATGCTGTGTTTGTAGCTGGCTTTTTTATAGTGAGAAACTCTGACTAGCTCTGTAAAGCCAAGGAAGGGAGTGGCATCTGTACTGCTTGTTTGCTGCAGCCAGCTTTTATAGCACCCCACCGTTTCAATAGTTTCAAGGAAAGAGGAAAATATGCCTCCTTCAGGCTTCACTGGATTCAAAATTAGCTGATTTTATTCTTTCATTAGCTCAGCTCTTTCTTGTTAGCAGTTTCACATCATGAAGAAAGTCTGATATTACATGTGCAGGGTTGTAATTTTTGTCAACTTGGTGATTATACTGCCTCTGTAGTAAAAAATTCCCTGTATCTTCTGAGTTTTAAAATGTCTTCTACTTGACCTACCTTACGTCATATATCTTTGGTTTCAGGAAGCAATAGCAGTTTCAGCAAGCAATAAGTTTCAGCTCTGATTCAGGCATCACTTCTTATGAAACTTTTCCCTTTTCAAAACAGCCTTTCAAACATAATATTTTTAAGAGTGCCCTTAAATTTAAACAGCCATCCCAAAAGGCACTGCATTCTATCGATTGCTCTTGTAGAGACAGCTCTTGTATTTCTGAATCTGGTACAAAAATCATGTATTTTCAGAGAATAACTTCTCTAATTACTATAAATAGGATATGCTCAAATGGCAATTGTTCCTAGGAAGGAATTCACCAAGGTCATTTAGGTCTTTTTGATGCATTAAACATGTTACTAGTCATCCAATATGCGTGTCTGGAAGTTGTTTCCAGATTTATTAATGTAAGTAGCACTGGCAATCATAGTTCTGAAAAGAGAGTTGTTGTCTTAAGCATTTCAAGAGAAAGGCATGATTACTGCACTGAATTGAAACAGGAGTTGGCTGAAAGTAGGCGTCAGGTTACGTAAAACATTTTCCCATCATTACTCGTTTCTTCTAGGTTTTTAGAGAACTACTAATATATGAAGATATTTGACACGTGTAGTTTTTCAGAGGTTTAACCTAAGATATTTTTATTCTCTTCAAAAGAGATGTGTGGAAAAGGTGTTGTTTACTGCTTTGTTTTGTTGCTACAATAACACAGTCCTGCATTGCTCTTTGCTATTCAGACATAATGGACTGACCTTACTTTTGATACAGCACCATGTCTTTCTGAAAGATGCATTGCTTTCAAGCCTTTTTTTCTGAGATAATAATCATGTCTAAAAAAGACAGGATCAAAAAATGTTTGGTACTAGGGAAAGGAATACTTTTGGCTGAAGAAGCTGTTTCAAATGTTGAAATGTTGTAGCCTTATACCTTTTATCTAAAGATTTCTAGTATATACTTATAGGTTGAAAATGCAACTCGTGGGAGCTAATTAATGTATTTATAAGAATATAATATTAAAAAATGTGAAGACAATTGAGTTATTGCTTCATTTTAGTAATTTTACATGTGTTATCCCACAGAAGCGCTTTCACCTGTGCACAGGTCTTATCCAAGCAGATGACAGAAAACACAAATCTACTGGAATTTCTTGAATTAGCTTGAATTCATTCCTTGGCAAAAACAGCAGGCAAAACCATACGCATCTTGGTACAAAGATATTGTCTTGAAATGAGTAGGCATGGAGATACCTTTATAACATCCTGACTTTCTCAAATGAATTCATAAAAACACTATTATTATCAATTTTTGTGTTAATCTTGTCTCTCTTCATTCTAATACCATTTAAAGACTGCACTGACAGCCAGACAAATTCCTAGCAGAAGTTTGCAGAAGGACGTGACTTTGACATGCTAAGCTCTTCCATCCCCTAACCCTATTATAAGGCTGCCTGCCTGTTCTTAATTGCTATTTGATTAATTTAAAAGGAATATTTTGGTTCTCTATTGACTAGGATTTTGAGAATATTAAAACCTGCCAGTAAAAACTTTAGAGTTCAGGTAACTGAAAGTAGAAGGTCAAGTTAAAGATTGACGTCAAGCATGTCATTGCATCTCCTGGATGCACATGCATCTCCTGGAGCCTAACTGAAGCAAATGGTGCTTTCATACACTAAAATACAGTGAGTGAATGTTGGTCTGTTGGTTTTGTATCCACTCTTGGCTCCTGTGGCAGATTTCATTCTGAACATTTTTTACTGAGATAATATTTTGCTTTTTTTTTGACACACAGAGGCGGTACCTCCTGATATGGAGGAGTTATAGCTAGCTCACATGGCTGTTACTCATATTTGTATAGGAAACTTGGCCCTCAGAGTACACAATGGTACGTATAGTTTCTTTCATCTACACAGTCCTGGGAAATGATGCATCAAACAACACCTACTGCAGGTATTTATTTCACAATCAATATTCATTAGTTCTCGTCACGCATTTTGGCGTTCTTGTGTTTGTGATAATACTAATTACCGTATGTGAGTAGAGAGGAATAGTTCCACATTCTTTCTGAATTCTTTTCTTATGTGCATTAGTCACATATTATCATTCAAAAATACCTCTGCTGTATTTTCCTCAAGCTGCCAGCAGTGTTTTCAATTTCAGAGTGCTGCCTGTGTTATAAATGGGTATTTTGTTTTCTAATGTAACAGAACACAAACATGTAATTAAAAGAGGGAAACCAATTTCTACAGCTTATCCTTGGACAGGTTTCTACTAATTTTATTTGTTATTGCAGTTGCTGGAATACAATATTCAAAGCCAGTTCAGTCTATGGCTTGCTCAAAAACTTTTGGACAGTTTGAATGGCTGCTGAAACCATGCACTGTTCTGTTCTTTGTAACTGCCTGATGCTCCTAGATACATAGGTAGGTTCTTGTAGCAGGGATAGCAGATGGCCTTGCATGCAAAATTCATTATTGTTATTTCTATTTATTATTATTAATCCATATCCATTTTTTTTCCTATATGTCACTTATTTAGAATATAACAGCAACCAAAATCTTCACGATTCCCCGCCTGATAACTGTGCAATCTGGAAACATTTTACAAAGTATCACAAAAACACCAACAAATGAATGAAGGATTATTATGAATTCAGAGGAGTTCTAGTTGTCACACTTTTTTTGCTTTAAAATTAACAATTCCTCTCTAACCCTCAGTTCCCCTTGAGTTTTCCCCTGCACTTTTCCCAGTACCTTCTTATTTAGAAGACAATGCATTAATCTCCTTTTTTTTTAAAAAAAAAAAAAAATAGCCTTTATTTCCTGTCATTTTCTGCAATTTTCCTTTAGATTCAAGCCTCTAAATTATATAGGGAAACATGGTGCGACATTCACATGCTAACTATTTTTAGAGAACATGAATAATTACACCAGATGGTTGTTTAATTCTCTTGGCATTATCTCTACTGTACGTTTATGGCTTAAAGTAATATTTCCTTACACTTTTCAATATCTGCGGAAGGTCACGGGTAAATCCCATTTCATTATTTAAATCTGATCCCTTTTATAGACATATTTCAATGCTACAGCTGTTGGAGGGCTACACAGACACTGATCTGCAGAATTCTTGGTAAATGTTTCATCTCTTAGAGCCAAAGAAGCATTTTCATAAGAAAACATTACATCTTTGACAGCAGATTGTTAATATTTTATATACAAAGGAGCACTACTTATTCTATGATTGCCTCCATTTAATATTCCAAGATATACTAAAATTGCTCCGTTGAATTGCCTCTTCTTTTTTTGCAGCAGTAAAAACCAAGAGGTGTTTCTTCACGTTCTGTGTACCTTGACTGATTTGTGAGTTGCAGAGAAAATCTCTGCAGTTCAGTCTGTTTGGTTGCTTAGTGCAATTACCTAGGCAATTACACCTTTCCAAACTCTTAAACATTTGGACCAGTGTAAAAGATTTATTCTTTAGGTGTTATTTCTGAAAGCCACAGATTGTTATCCGTCAAAGTCAATTCAACTGATGTCAAAGGCTTAACAACACATTTTCAGGGAGTATGCGGCCCTAGACTGTGGAGGATGAAAATTTTATATCAGGAGAACTTTTGAAATTTATTTTTGTTCTGCTCTGGAAAAAAAAAAAAAATCTTTCCAACATTTACATAGGAATGGAAATATATCAGAGTATCTGACTTTGGCTCCAAAACTCAAGTAGTTCTGTTTAATAAGTGTATTTATAACCCATGATACTTAGAGAGATGGCCTTAGCTATAGAAGCCATCTGCTGTGCTTAATTCTTAAATTTTTGATCGAGCAAAAGCCAGAAAAAGCCTTTACTTTTGTCCCCATACATCAGAATAGTGTCCTAGGTAAGCTGTGGGTTATAGAAACATTTTGGATCTAAGGAATATGTTGTATTTTCATTTTTCTAGAAAGGTACTGATCAGATCAGATAAGGTTGAGCAACGGAGGCATGTGAGAAATGAGAGGAATCCTGGCAATTTCTGACTCTTCTGAAACTTTAAGTGTCTGAGCAGTCCAGTAGCTGGCTCCCCCTTAGAAAAGCTTGGCTATATTCAGCATAGAAAAAAAAACATATTTGACTGATTTCTCCTTCTATTTATTTCTGTACACCTGCAAGTTATGTGCAGTAAGCAAAAAATTTTGCATTCCAATCAGAAATTGACTTTTTATTAGCTTCACCCAGAGCAGTGTGCCTGGGCTATGAAAAGAAACATGGTTTAAGGCAGTTCAGGGTGAGAGAGAAGGGTAAGGAAAGGAAAGAAAGGAAAGAAAAAGGAAAGGAAAGAATGGGAGAGGAAGTGAAGAGAAAAGTCAGTCAGCACTACTTGGCTAGTCTGGTATGAATACGAGTCTCATCTGTTTAGGTAATTCATGCATTTGAGATTATAATCATTAGTATTTTGTTATTTCCTAAATGCTTGTGCTCAAGGACTGCTCTATGTAACAGCAATCTGATTAATTGCATAGCTTGTATACTAGACATCAAGAAAAGAAAATACATAGTATTGTTTCTGGTTTGCAGTCTATCTGCCTTCCTGTGAAAGCATATAACTGAGGTACGTTTGTGTAACTTTAGCAGGCAACTCAGGGCACGTGAATGAAAGCATTAGTGTATTTCCAGCTTTTATTGCAAAAGGGTACTGGCCTCAAGTTATGGCAGTTTATCTGTATGATTTATTTTCCTCATGGCATTATCCCTCTATGTCTGTGCTACAGAATGTATTCCTTTCTATATAAGCATTGAATCCAGTGGAGGTGAAACAAAAATCTCAAGCAAATTCAGTGAAGGTGCAATCTCCAGGAGACCAGAGAAGCAGTGGGTCCTTCCTTAGTGGACAGAGCAGGCTTGGGGCAAGCCAAGAAAAAGTTCTGCAGGAAAATGCCAACTATGTAAATTTGCTAGCTGTCCTCCCTTGTGCTTTCTGTGCATGTAAGACATGAGTGCAGTTCTTCTAAGTTTGTTCTTTTTCTCATCTTGGTTGAGAAGCATTGCTTCCACTCTAGCCTAGACTAACTTCTTAACTCACATCAAACCTGTCTAGTTTATGCACTTGAGAAATATTAAAAAGAGAAAAGACAAAATGTGGCAACACACGTCAAGCTCATCAATTCTAAACTAATCATAAATATACTGCGCAAGTGTGACATGTTGATGCAGAAGGACCTTATTCTTGGCATATGGAGAAAAGAAATGCAGGACTCAGCCGCAAATGTTGATGTGCAACACTGAAAACAAACTGCTGCTAGAAAATTATACCTGTCAGTTAAATGAAAAATTCTCGCCATCACTCAAAGCTAAAAGAAATTCCACATCTTTGTCATTACAGTTCCCACATATATGACTTTTTTATAACCTTATCTAAGAGAAACTGTCATTTTAAATAGAAACATGATGTATCCAGATAGATTATCTAATTAACTTTGCAACTGCAATATAAACTGCAGTTTAGAAGGGAGAAATATGGGCTAAACCCCAGGGTTAATTGGTGTCTAGAGATCTAAGGTAACACAGTTGAACTGTTCACAGGGTTTGTTTTAGGTTCCTGAGAGCTAGCAAAAGCTTCCATGCTGTACATTGTAGCCTGTAAATGTGAGTATCTTGTGTGTAGAAACCACTAGTGCAATTGTAATAACCCCTTGTTTGGTCAAAAATATGAATTTTCAACAAAGATCAAGCTTGACTTTTAATCTTTTCCAGAACTTCTAAACAGAATCATCAGGAATCAGGTAAGTGTCAGTACTGATGCATTATGAAAAAAGAGTAATGAATTCACAGGTTTTCTTTTCTGTGTGGATATAGCAGGTCTTTTTTTACTTTTTACTAACAAAACAAGGTTTATAAAAAAAAATTTAAAGTGCTTGAAGACATATAACCAGAGCTATGCCAGCTCAGTTATATTGGCAATTGTGCTTATCAGTGTGTTCTAATAGAACTTCTCTCTCCACTTGAGTTTGACTAGGAATATACTGCGATGAAAACATATTTGGTAACCTGAAAGAAATCTTGTAATCTCTTCTTATAGTGGGGAACTCTAGATAAGTAGTGTATTAAATGCTTGTGTCCTTCAATAGTGCTATTATTAAAATAAAAATGCTTCAGGCCATGCTGTCTATCTCACTGCTATCCACCACCTCAAGATGCTTCATCTGGAGGCAGAATCCTCTGTCTTCACCTATAGAAGAGTCATTCCCCTTCCCCTAATATTACTTTGACTATTATATCAGCACAAAGAAACATTCCTGTTTGTCATGATATTTGAGAAGCTCAGGCAGGCAGAGCTTTCCTACAAAGCACTACACTGTGTGCATTAATCCTACATTCTGCTTAACGATGGAGAATTATCTCAAAATAAACTGGGAAGTAACTATACTGTAGCTTAATGCTGAAGGTTGAAAGTGCTGTGTGTCACAGCATAGTAATATTATTGCCTAACAGTAAACAAGAGAGCTTAAAAGTGCTATAATTTTCTTCTTATAAAGCACCTTTAATCATAGTTTTATTGTACCTTCAGCATTTATTAAGGCAATAATGAAAGTATTAATAATTTAAACATGACTTTATAGTAGAAGTTGTAATATCAAGTGTATATCCACCAGAGTCACATAGTCAAATGGAGTCTGTATCTCCCACAGTAGAAAGATAGATATGCACTAGCCTCAGATTGGAAGGGTTAGTAGAGTTGCAAGTCATTTTCTACAGATAGGGACAAATTCAACTCTCCATATTGCTCCAGACAATTTAGGAAAAGCTTCAAATAGCTATATCAGATCAGGAGTTGGACCAAATGGTACTGTGGGCGGGTGTCACTATCTTTTTTTTTTTAAAGGGATTTATTCAGGTTCCCTAAAATTCTTTTGAGCAAAACCTGTCAATCTGTCTTGTAGGTAGTGTCTGACAATTTGATGGATGTATCACATTTGCTGATATTAGTAAAAAAGGAGAACATTTCTCTCTGCAGAAAAGGGTTGCAAGGCTTGTGTGGAAGGCAATTGACAGATTACTACAATAATAATATATAATGTTAAATGAGACAAAAGACTAAAAAGTTCATTATTGGCTCTTCTAGGCTTTCCCTGAAGGTAGCGCTGCATTCTACATGAAAGGGACTTGATGTTTTGATTTCAGTACTGACTGGATGGGAATCTGCACTGCAAATAGAACAGAAATAGTCACACAAGCATACTGCTGGCAGCATCAACACAAGGGAGAAGTGACCTGGCAGAAACAGTACAGAAACATATATTCTCCCAAGTTCCCCAAAGCTTGTTGGAGCTGCAGAGTACTGGGGGAATTCTGCATCACTTTCACCCATTCCAGAAAACAAAAAGTGTTGCAATAGGGGATCATATAACTGACCTACATTGACTCCGATACTGACCAGTGCAATAGGGCTCCTCTGCAAAACCAGATATGGAATAAAGTAGCAAAATTGCCTTTCTGGTAGATACTACCATGTTCCCTCGGGGACATCTTTCTCCGTAACTGGCAATACATGACCTTGCATAAACACTGCTAATTTTAAAATTGTTTTGCTAGTTCGGCCTTGACACAGAAAGTTGCTTTTTAAAGGAATAAACAGTATTCTAAAATTGTAACTCAAGATGTTCTAACTTTATCGAGGATTAAAAAGAATAAGGTATCTTACCAGGCTTCAGCTATGTTCCTTATTTCTTCTGCAAGTTTCTTGTGCCTGAAGCACAGTCCTAAAGTCAGCAATGAGCAGCTCAACAAATGTGCAAGTAGGTTCCTGTAGTAGCTTCTTTTTTTTTTTTTATATATATATTGAGGGACTACCTCAGGCTAATGCCAGTATTTCTCCAAATCTCAGCAGACCATCTCCAGGTCAGCTAAGCTAAGCTAAGCACACTATCATACCAAATGTTTGCTTCGGTTTGTTTTAGTTTCATAACATAATGTCTAGTCTCTGTCAAGGCCTGGTGAAGAGGCATATTCATTGTCCTCATTTATGGGTTTGCACGATGAACATGCAGCTTTCTGAAAAAAAAAGTTAGGTGCTTAAAACTGTGATGAGAAGATGCAATCTGGAAAGATCCATTTATCTGCCAAGAAAT
Organism: Forpus xanthops; assembly: GCA_032466535.1. NCBI lineage: Eukaryota > Metazoa > Chordata > Aves > Psittaciformes > Psittacidae > Forpus > Forpus xanthops. The sequence goes on along the minus strand of JASSUY010028425.1, from coordinate 65,136 downwards.
GCTGTACTGCAGCTGTAACTAGGCAGATTTACAGTCAAAACCACATTCACACTGGTGAAGCCTCACTGGTAGAGTGCAGCATTTCAAAGGCATCTTTAAATGGAATAAAAAAAATGAAATTCTGTGAAAGACAACTATATTCCTGTATGAAACAGGAGTTAAGAAATGAGCAGTTGGCTTAAATCAGTAATCAGGACTAGAGAATGTAGAAAGCTTTGGAGGAGAGTATGCACTGATTAAAAAAGAAAAAGTGCAATCAATACAGTAATTTCAGTCTTCATTTACTTCAGAGAGGAGAAGACAAGGATGAGCAAGATATGGCAGTGGCTGGGGTCCACTTAGACAAAACATGACGGGAGAAACTTTAACATGACTTGCTAACCAGAAAACCCTGGGAAGTAAAATAGATGACTTTACGTAATGACACATTATTTTTTGGTTTATGTGTACACTTTTCCAAATATAGCTATAGATTTCTTAAAGAATTCTGCTTCCTTTTTTTTTTGTTTTCATCTTATGATTTAAGTGTTGTTTAATCATTTCAGAGAGACTGCAAACTACTGTGCATGCTGATGAGGACTGACTCTGAAGGTTTGGCATTTGCCTCTTAATTTCCAGTGCCTACCAATTAAAAGTGTCAGTCTCAGGAAGACATTTTCCTGACAGGCATTGTACATCACAGGACAGTGGAAAAGCTGAACCTGACACATTATCAAGAGCACCATGTTGAGAACAAGGGAAGAATGCAATCATGATGGTACAGAGGCCAAAACACGTTATGCACTACCAACACCTCTTCCTGACACTCCCCTGAAAACCCAGCTTTACACTGAAAGCTCTTTCCACTTGACACAGATTCTTCCACCTATGACACAGAAATGCTGTTTGCACAGCTTTTTTTGGCAAAGTTCAAGTAACCGAAGGCAATGAAATTGTAAGAAATACAAACTGCATATGTATAAGTATATATACACACTTTACAGAGGAAGTTATTAGAGAATTAAGTACATTTGAATCCTACTTCATGGCAAAAGGAGTGAAATGGTTAATGGCCAGATGTCCAGCCTTCTCTCCCCTCCCTCCCAGGCTTTGTCTCCTTTATGCGTGAGCATCTACTTGAAACATGAATAAGTTCTGAGGCTTCTGATATCTGAAGGGGGCCTATAGGGATGCTGGGGAGGGACTGTAGTGAGAAGACAAGGGGTAACAGGTCCAAACTTAAAAAGAGGAAGTTTAGATTGGATATGAGGAAGAAATTCTTTACTGTAAGAGTGGTGAGGCACTGGAATGGGTTGCCCAGGGAAGCTGTGAATGCTTCATAGCTGGCGGTGTTGAAGGCCGGGTTGGACATAGCCTTGGGTGACATGGTTTAGTGGGAGGTGCCCCTGCCCATGGCAGGGGGGTTGGAACTAGATGATCTTAAGGTCCTTTCCTATCCTAACTGTTCTATGATTCTATGACTCAGCTTAGACACCATCACATCAAAAAAAACAAACAAAAAAAAAACCTATCACTGTTTTATTTTAACATGCTTTACATTGTAAACTGAGTCTGTTCAGATATTACTGTATATCCTGTCTGAAATGTCACAATAACCCTTCTAGCCACCAAATCTTAACTGGATACAAATGCCTTATAACATGCCATTAATGCCAAGATTGAATTTAAGCCAAAAAGAAATGATTTGGAACTTAAACTGGTCAGTGCCAAGCAGTCATTCACTTTCTTGGAAAGAGCTGATGGTGTGTTTTTAGGTTATGTGATTAAAGGCTTATCTCCACAAACACGAGGCACAGAGAGGCTCAGTGGCAACTAGGGAATTCCAATAACCTCATTAGCTACTGTTAATGTCCTAAAGCTAAACCAGCCACTGAAGAGATCTGTTTGCATGTGTATGTCTATGTGCACAGAGGCAACTGGAGACTAGGGGATCCATGAGCCAGCTGATGGGTAAATCACCTAAGGATGCTTACTGGATGTATCTGCAGTGCTTATTGGGGTGGTGGACACAATGACAAAACACAGCTACTGGATAGTCTGTACATCTAAGATCTACTGGAGGGATCTACATTGTGTATGCCTCTCTCTCTCTATATGTAATTTCCACTAATTTGCCTGGGGGGAAAGATGAGGCCACTGGTGCTGTTTGTGCTTGCATAAGTGGAGTTTTCTGTTTACATTGACCTGTGTGGCTGGCCATATACTTATTTATGTGTATTATGTGCAAGTGTGCACGTGTGTGTACATGTACAAGCTCAGACTCACTGTGACTGGACATGGGGACATGGAGCCACAGAAGTCTTGTGCTGTTGGATGATTGGATTTGAGAAGTCCTAATGCCTGAAGCTGACAAGTTGATAAACAAATAAAAAGAGCTTTACTGCTAAAAAGTTCAGTGCCTCTGAGATCATCATAGATTACTTCAAGTGAATACTTGCAAAGTTTAACTATGACAGTTCTGGAATAAAACTAAAAATCAAAATAAAAGAAAGAATGATATATTATACTGTCTCACTGAGGCAGAATACATAAAGTGTCCTGGCTCTCTACTGAATGTTAAATTGGCACAATGGCAATGCATTTTCTACCAAGGAACAAAGCGTTCATTATCAGCAAATAGAAAAATATCTTTCTGCTAAGCTATACAGTGTTTTGTCTGTATGTAATAAAGTCCCCTGTGGTGAACTTCTGTAGCATGGTATGTTTTGGAGCAAAAAAAGTAAGGACTAGAAATAGAAGTTAAAGGTTATTATTTTTCAGCTACAGTGTTGGAAGTTCAGTGTGAATTATGTGTATCATCATCATCAATATCATCCAATTTTAATGGGTAATCATGTGCCCTTGTTACACTCTCGGCCAAAATAATAAATAAAAAAAAGTTGTATTTTTGTGACAAAATAGTGGTGAGAACTGAAAATCATTCACAAGACAAGCAAAAATCTGGTTGTGGCTTTTTATTTTTTTTCTGATGCCTTATAAAGAGTAATCACAGAAACGAATGAAATAATAGCCTGAACTGAAATACCAGAAAGAAAGGAGCTGCCTCTCTTCATAAAAAAAAGCACTCCATTGATCTCTTGAAACTGTATATCACAAAAGGAAAAGCTTGCAGCCTTGGAGGAAACAAGTCTCATTTAAATGTCTACATGAGTGAGACCAAGTCCTTCAAAGGCTTTGTCTCCATTGTGAAGTTCTATTGGCACAATTTTGTCAGTTCATGAGTCAGACAATGCAATCCAGCAATGACTGTAAAATCTCAGAAAAAAGCAGATATGGCATGTAGACTGAACCCTTTGGCAGTGAGGTTCAGTGGGGCAGACTGATTTGTCTCCCCTGCATTAAGTCTTCAGCTGAAAATGCTGATAAATCCACGTAACTCAGGTTTTGAATTGGAGTGTAAACATACCTGCTGTATTCCAGTGGGGGATTCTTCCAAGATAGCTATGTTGGAAATAAAGATGTGTCATGGAAGTGTATCCACTTTTTAGTGAGTTAACAAGTCACCTTCAAAGTCATTGTAAAAATAGAGGAATTAACTCATTTCTTGTTCCAGTCACAGACCCTTCATCTACACCCAAAATAATACCCAAACCATATCGATACCCATCTCTCATTTCCAAACAGGAAAGCATGGAAAGCACTATGTCCTTTTTAAACTTTTTGAGGGATCAAGCTGTTAAACTTTTCACAGGTGGTTGAATTGCAAGTTTTCCTTATTTTTCTGGGCACACAGTGTGAAACTCTGGTGTCTGATTTGCACAGGTGCAGAGTACACACAGCTGCAAGTGAAGTCAATGAAAGCTGTGGCGTGAACACATGAAATGCTCTATAATTCTAAGTTGAAATGCATTTTTAGCATTGTGATGCCATATATTGAACTACTTAACTGAATTTTTCAGGGGTAAGGAAATGACAAGCCATTGGCAGACACCTGGAGTATAATCTTTCATGAAAAATTGTTGAAATTTGTCAAAATTATATGAAGTGAAGCCCCAGTCTTTGTATGAGTGGGAAGTGTTAAACATGTTTGAGAAAAGGTGATACAACCTCAGTCTGATTTATGATAACTGTTTTCAGAATCCCTATTGTTCATTATAAAAACCTTTCTACTATGGCAGAAAAAAAATTAGAATCAACTAACAGCTTATTTTCAATTCAAAATTAATGGCTTAGATGTTTTTCTTCCAAATACTTAAAGCACTTACAACATAGGAGTGGCTAATTGACTGTCGAATTTACATCAGTTAATGGCATTTTGCAGGTACTTAAGTTTAAAGATATTCACATTCATTTTGCTCTGTCCAACTCTTTGGAAGCCTTATTTTCTCTGTTATTGGAAATTGTATCAATTGAAAAGAAAATAATATTGCCTTTTGTAATGGAAGAATCAATTAGCAGTATGTTTAAATTATGGAATGGATTTTTTATTTTCAAGTTTAATTACTCTTTATACTTTTGATCTGCCTTGGAAAGATCGACCATCATCTTTGATGGTATGTCATTTGATCTTTGTAACGTCACCCTGCAAGCTAAGTAAAACAATTGGGAGAAAATCTTTATACATGCTGCAAGATTTAAGAATATGGAATATATTTTCTCATACTGTTATTCCTTCAGTGGTGATAGTCATTGCTAAAAGAGAATGGGCACTGATAGAATATCACTTTGGGGAAAGAGTGAGTTAACAAAATTAAGTTTTGTAGAAAAGTTTGCACAAGAGCTTTTCCTTTAGTTTGCCTCATTTACAGTCTGTGGATAATTACTTAGTATGGAATAAATATGGAAGTACAAAACAAAGTATGAAATCCAAAGACCTGAGTTCCACAACCCAAAACCCCAGTCTAAGATCCTATGAGGTTGCAACTGAAAGAATCTCTATTTCCATATGAAATGGAAAGTTGCTTAGATTTAATGGAATAAACTCACAAAGCGGGCACTGCTTGAATATAATGGCTGATCTTATAGCTACTTTACTCCGCAGTGAATTGTGTGGCAGTTATTCTTCAAATAATGCTTAAGACAATAAACAAATAGGAAATATTAAAAGGGAATAAAATTTGTCAGAGGAAAAACAGAATAACAAATTCAAACTAATACCAATGGAACAAACTAGAAGCATCTGCATTGATGAATCCTGAAAGATATCTTTTATGCATCTGTGTCCAGAAGAGGATGAAACCTGGAAAGAAAATGCCTGTTGGGGCACTTTTAAAATCCAAAGAATCAAGTGCAGATTGGACAGGCAGGTTAATTTAAGACATACAGGGATGTTGTCTGGGAAGCTAGGGACCAGGTTAGGAAAGCTAAGGCTAAGTTAAAATTAAACTTGGTTAGGGATGTTAAGGATAACAGGAAGGGATTCTATAGGTACATTGCAGATAAAAGGTTAGGGACAACGTGGGCCCTCTTCATCAGCTATTGGGAAAACTGGCTACCCTGGATTTGGAGAAAGCTGGGGTTCTTAATGAATTCTTTGCCTCAGTCTTCACTGGAAAATGCTCTGACCACACCACCCAAGTCTTGGAAGACAGATACAGGGACAATGAGAATGAAGGCCCTGAGCCCACTGTAGGAGAGGATATGGTTCAAGACCATCTTAAGAACCTGAACATATGCAAGTCCATGGGACCTGATGAAATCCATCCTTGGGTCCTGAAGCAGCTGGCAGATGAAGTTGCTAAGCCACTGCCCATCATATTTGAAAAATCATGGCAGTCAGGTGAAGTTCCAGACGACTGGAGAAAGGGAAATATAACCTCCATTTTCAAGAAGGGGAAAATGGATGAGCTGGGGAACTACAGACCAGTGAGCCTCACCTCTGTGCCTGGCAAAATCTTGGAGCAGATTGTCCTGGAAGGCATGCTGAGGCTCATGAAAAACAGCAAGGTGGTCGGTGACAGCCAGCATGGCTTCACTAAGGGGAAATCCTGCCTGGCCAATTTGGTAGCCTTCTATGATTGGGCTATGGAACTGATGGACAGGGGTAGAGCAGTTGATGTCATCTATCTGGACTTGTGCAAAGTGTTTGACACTATCTCACATGACATCCTTGTCTCTGCGTTGGAGAGACATCAATTTGATAGGTGGACCACTCAGTGGATAAAGAACTGGATGGATGGACTCCTGCAAAGTGTTGTGCTCAATGGCTCAGTGTCCAGCTGGAGACAAATAACGAGTGGTGTCCTTCAGGGATTGATGTTGGGATCAGTTTTGTTCAGCGTCTCTGTCAGTGACATGGAGAGTGGGATTGAGTGCATCTTCAACAAGTTTGCTGATGACACCAAGCTCTGTGGCTCGGTGGAATCGTTGGAGGGAAGGAATGCCATTCAGAGGGACCTTGACATGCTTGTGAGGTGGGCTGATGCCAACCTGATGAAGTTTAACCATTCCAAGTGCAAGGTCCTACACCTGGGTCAGAGCAATCCCAGGAACAGTTACAGGTTGGGTGGAGATGAGATTCAGAGCAGCTCTGAGGAGAAGGACTTGAGAGTACTGGTCAATGAAAAAATGAACACGAGTCGGCAGTGTGCTCTTGCTACCCAGAAAGCGAGCCGTATCCTGGCCTGCATCAAAAGGAATGTGAACAGCAGAATGAGGGAGGTGATCCTGCCCCTTTACTCTGCTCTTGTGACAACTCTCTTGGAATGTTATGTACAGTTCTGGTGTCCTCAACATAGAAAGGACATGGAACTGTTGGAACAAGTGCAGAGAAGGGCCAAGAGGATGATCAGGGGTCTGGAGCACCTCCCATGAAGATAGGATGATAGAGTTGGGGCTGTTCAGCCTGGAGAAGAGAAGGCTGCATGGAGACTTCCTAGCAGCCTTCCAGTATCTGAAGGGGGCCTATAGTTATGCTGGGGAGGGTCTCTTCATTAGGGACTGTAGTGAGAAGACAAGGGGTAATGGGTTCAAACTTAAAGAAGGGAAGTTTAGATTGGATCTGAGGAAGAAATTCTTTACTGTGCATGTGGTGAGGCACTGGAATGGGTTGCCCAGGGAAGTTGTGAATGCTCCATCGCTGGCGGTGTTCAAGGCCGGGTTGGACATAGCCTTGGGTGTCATGGTTTAGTGGGAGGTGTCCCTGCCCATGTCAGGGGGGTTGGAACTAGGTGATTTTAAGGTCCTTTCCAACCCTAACTATTCTATGATTCTATGATTCTATATCCTTTAGTCACCTGTCTCTAAAGAAGAAACTTCTATGCGATGCGTAATTATGATTTGAGAGTGCATATCTTACATAAGAAAAATGCTCTATTGGTGTTTGGAGGGGCATAAACTTTGATCAGATTTCATTGTACAGAATGTCAGAGAATCATCTATTTAAAGTTGCTTTTGGAGATAGCTAAATGTCTTCATCCACAAGTGAAAAGCAATTTGCTACCCTTTCCAGTGTAGTTCCTCTTTTTAAATTCAGTCAAATGTCATGTCAATGAAGGTCATATAATCATATAATCAATTTAGTAAATTCAGAATAGAGGAAGAATTGCTGTGGTAAAGGAAGAAAATCATTTGTTCATACAGATATATTCCACTCACATAGAGTATTGGCTAGCAGTTTCTCCATTTTGGAAAATTATTAAACTGGTCTCAACAAATATCTTCCTTAGGGGGAAAAAAAAAAGTGTTTTGTTGTAGTCTGGAGATTTCTTAAGAAGAAATAAAGTATTGCTGGATCTCTTGGTGACACTGTCTAAGCAGCATTTTGAGCATATCGGAGTATCAGTGGAAAATATACACAAAATAATTGCAGGTGTTTTTCTCTTTTATTGCTTTCCTTATTTAATTTCTTTTTAAGGACAGCTTTACTTAAAGTCAGTGAATTTCAGTAGTGCTTAAGGCAGTCAAGACAAGAAGAAAGGCAATACAGAGTGTAGATGCTGGCAATGGTAAATTACAGTTGCTCTTATCTCAATTGATTTTCAGTTGATATAGTAGTAAAAAACATCTTCTGAATGGAATATAAAGTTCCTGAGTTCTTAATTTAACTTCACTTTGTGCTCACTTACAATCTCTGACAAGTAATAGTGGGACACCACTTGGGGTAACTACACCCACCTTAGCTTAAATTCCACTGAGTTTATTTTAGCAAGTGTGTTTCTGGCGCTAAATCACAACACAGCCCCTCTGTGAGACTTGCAATTTCTTCTGGGGATTCAGAAACTCTAAGGCTTATTTTATTTTAAAAGTATAAGTGGGAAATGTGCTTCTATCTCTCCACGTTAAAATTGAAGCACTTGGGTTTTGGCATCCAGGCCTTTCATTTCCAGTGCTACCAAGGCCTGTTAGTAACACTGAAAGCAGAGATCTGCAATCTCTTCTTCAGATGGGCACCTGCTTGTCATGCACAGTGCAGACTTCTAATCTTTTTTGCAAAGAAGTAATATGTACAGCTCATGAGCCTTCCACTGTTCCTTAGGAAAAGGGTGGAGAAAGAATAAGCCCTGAAATCCTGTAAGGAAGGAAAACAGACCAAAGAATGTAGAATAATTTCCGTGAATTCTTGCTTCCCCAAACATGGTGTGGAGCTGCAAAGATCTTCATAACAACCACATTCTTCCTAATTGCAATGAGGAAATTATGTCTTGGCTGCTTGAAAGCTTCTCAGCAGTGAAGCAGTGATACTGGGCCTGCTGTCCTGCTCTAGATCTGCAACAGCTTTCTGACCCCACCAGCACTGACTTGATCATGATTTAGGAGTATGTATATGCTCATTCCATATCTGAGGTTAATTGCAGAGAGATCATTCCTTTACCTTTCCTTGTTCTCCTCTTCCATCAAGAGCATCTTAGGAATCATTTGGACACAAACAGCACACACAGTGTGAGGACTCCCTGTATGGTGGGAGGCAAAGTAGGTGCCAAATTTTCCCCACTTTGTTTTTTTTTTCCACCTAGCCCAGAGCAAATTTACTCCTTTGGTAGGAGACCTGGGAAACTCTCTTGAGGCAGCACAGGGTGATGAGCTTCTAGAAAAGCCCAAGAAATCTCTTTCCTCTTGTTTGCTGTCTCAGCCCAGCCCTTCTCCCCCCCTCCCTTTTCCCAATACAAACTATGACATCATCTGTCCAGGTTCTCCCAGATGTGAAGTCAGGCTGGGATGCATCAGCTCATGAGAAGTAGCTCAAAGTTTGTATTGCCCAGGTAGTGCCCCAATTAAGAAGTACGCCCTGGGAATGCAATTGTGGAAAGACTACTCTTTCTCTATGTCCTCTGTTCAGTTAGATTCCACATTGCATCCCTCATCTTGTTGCTCCATGAACGAACCAGCTTGTTTTTGACTAGTGCTACAACTTGCAGCCACAACTCCTGGATGTTTATGAGATCTATAATGATCCTAAAAAATTTTGAGCAGTAGAAACTCAGTAGATCATTCTTTTTAGTCTAAGCCACAAGAAGTCATGCGAAGTCACGAGGGACTGTAGTGATAGGACAAAGGGTAATGGGTTCAAACTTAAACAGGGGAAGTTTAGATTGGGTATGAGGAAGAAATTTGTTACTGTAAGGGTGGTGAGGCACTGGAATGGGTTGCCCAGGGAAGTTGTGAATGCTCCATTGCTGGCAGTGTTCAAGGCCGGGTTGGACATAGCCTTGGGTGTCATGGTTTAGTGGGAGGTATCCCTGCCCCTGGCAGGGGGGTTGGAACTAGATGATCTTAAGGTCCTAACTATTCTACGCTTCTATGATTCTATGAAGTGAAAATACAGGCAGTAAAAATCTTCCTTTTTTTTTTTAGATGTAATTGAAATTTGTACTGTGCTCCTCATAAAATTATTGAGATAAAAAATATGACAAGGTAAGAAAAAAATTATGAAATTGCAGCAGCAATATCTGAAGTTTCCATAATTAATATCAACAATTATTCAAAGAGGCTTTAAAGGTTGTGCTGCCACTCCGGAGCAAGTAGTAAGTCATATATACATGATGGAGATTACCCTGCATTTTATTCTTGTGGCATTTCATGAAGTATGTTTAATCTAATCCCCTGGTGGCAATTCTTATATTACTTCAGTGTGGACTTTCCTAGGACTTAGCTATTCTCTTTTCCCTGTCATTTTGGACAGTTTGAATGTTTCCTTTGGTCTTTTGAAGCAATCAGGAGAGAGGTGCTGTTACTTTCAGTAACCACTGTTACTTTGCAATATTTGAAAGAAAGAATCCACGGGGTGAAGGGACTAATATGAAGGAGAGGTGGAGTTTATTTTGTTTGTTACCACCTGGTAGTTCTGAACTCATCTTTTATGCATATTAACATCTGTTCATCTCTCTTTAGAAAATGTTGATACTCTGACACACATTTGAGTGGTAAACTGAATATTTCTTCAAGTGTAAACATTATGTTAAATTGCTTGAAAAGGACTGTTTTTCACATGGTTTTGACTCTTTAATATTTCTAAATTCCACAAAATTCAAGAAAAAAATATATACCCTCATTGTAAGCATTTCTCTGGGCATTTATTTTTTTTTTAAATTAATGCAGTTTAACTGTTGCATTAACTTAATGGCTATTTTCCCCTACTTTAACCATGTTAAATGTGCCGGCAATAATGAGCTTCTAATGCTGTCTCATTCAAGTCTCAGAGGCATCTTTAGAGCTCTGCTTATCTCCTGGATCATAAAGCTGCATAATTTAGTATTCAAACAATTAATTTAAAACTGAAACACTTTGAATTACTGTAAAATTAATCACAAAAAAAAAAAAAAAAAGACATCTTAACATGCCCATTGCATTTATCTCTGTTTAGCAAATTTAAATATGTAAGAAAAATAAAACTTTGGCTGGTAAACCAAGATGATTATTCTGAGGGAATAAACCTCTTAGATTTTTCCATACCATTAACTTAAATAGAATCACCTTTAAAATAAATTGTTATTTCTTACTTATTTCCAGATTTGCAATGCACGAGGGTAGTTGATGTACGTAATCAGAACTGCTGCCCCATTAAGTGACTATAATTATTCTGCAACTCACAGCACTGCATCACTTAACATTTTAAAGTATTTCTGCACCTAAGCTTTCTTTCCTTTTCTTTGTTCTGCTTCTAAGTGTACTTTTTTCTTGTAGGCTGGGCTGTTTCTAACCAAAGAAAATAAGGCGTTTTGGTGATATAAAGAAGCTGGATGTGGACACACAAAAAACTTGTGTCTCTAGGTAAAAACACAGAGATAAGTACACTCTCTAGCTCCCAAGCCAAGTAACAAAGACTGCTTGTATTCACCATACATAAGAATTAGCTCCAGGATCTAAGCAATGCTGTTTTGACAAAATTATTATTTCATATGGATGATATTCTTTACTAAAAACCATCTTTTTTTTTTTACAAAGAAATCTAAAATAATTTGAGGGCCTTGTTACCGTTCAAGTAAGTGGTGCTTTAAATTCTGAACGTTTATTGTGTGCTCTGCTTTGATGTATGAAGATTCCCCCTGAACTTTTTTTCTACACAGAAAGATATTGGCATTTAAGGATGCCAAACCACTATGGAATAGTGTTGACAGTGACAGGTGGAGCTATACAAACTTTTTTATACTTTTTCTTTTCTATACTGTCCATTGGAAATAGCGTCTATTAAATATGATGTCCATGTGTACACCGTGCTGAGGCACTGTCTATGAGACTTCAAGTTGGCACAGGCCAGCACTACAACCTGCAGCATTGTGGTGGGTTGACCATGGCTGGATGCCAGTTGCTAACCTCAGCTGGACGGGGGAGGGAAAATAAACCAAAAGGCATCATGCGTGGAGATAAGGACAGGGAGAAATCATTCACCAATTGCCTTCATGGGCAAAACAAACTCAATGTGGGGAAATTACTTCAGTTTATTACTTTCCAAATCAGAGTTGATTTGTTGAATCTTAGCGGTTTATGTATGATCAAGTAGCTGCTGGAGCGCTATTGTGTTATCAAACTGTGATGTCTGGATTAAGATGCGTCACCCACGATCTACTACAGATCTCCCCTACTCAAAATGCTGTAGTACATAAACCTTAGGCTTGTGGTGTATTGTTACAAATGAGATCACGAGAACATGAACTACAGTTATCAACAGTTACATCTGACGCACATTGGTTTGGGTCAGGAAAAGGTTTCAATACACTCCTGAAAGAAAGCAAACTCCTTCCAGAGATCAAAGCTCTGTTCCAGGTGTGCACAGATATGCTCCAGTACCTTTGGAGGTTCTGTGGACCTGTGGTGGGAAAATTTGGTGTGTGTGTGACCTGATAAAATTCAGTCCTTAGTAAAACCCCCCAGCCACATACTCTGTAGATGCGAGGTCCTCAGTAACATCTGCTATGACCATTGATCTCTTGTTTCTGCATCAAATTACTTGCTTATACAGACAGAGCCACAGGGAAATTTCAATAACAAATTAAAACCAAACATGACGTTTCAATTCTGTGCAACAATACAAAGCAAAAGATTTCTTTGCTTTATAGGTTCTTGCAGTGCCCCTACCGCTATCATGTGAGAGCACGTTGCAGAAGTGCATTAAGCACTCTAATTTCAGACATGTCTTATCCATTCTCTGTCATTTTTGCCTTAGGCAAAGAGCTTTGTATGCAGCAATTTGCTCTAAATTCTTTTTTAGTTAGTTAATTTATTTAATTGCCTGTTCCATGTTGTATTTATATTAGAGTGAGCAGGTCAAAGAAACTATATTTTGGGTTTTGGAAAAGAAGAATCAAGCTTTTGATGGATTTTAGGTGCAGGACAATTTTTTAACTTTTATCCTTATCAGAAGAATTGTAACAATTAAAAACAGGTATTTAAAAAGAACCTCCATTCTATGAATATCTGAATGTATTTTGAATTTTATTCCTATTTGGGACAAAAAAGGTAGAAGTATTGGAATGGATGACAGTGGTGAAATTTTAATTTGCATCCACCTTTAGTAACCAGGAACTATTGTTTATACAAGTCACTTGCTTTTCTCTGCTCAGCACTAATACTCAAGTCCTTTGCCTTAGAATTTATTTCTACAGATGGCAAGTTAGAGATAATGAGGAAAAGTAGCAAAACCAAAATGAAATATGAGTCATTTTCTTAAAGCTGAGTTTAAGATCATCAGTGAGGAGGACAAGCAGAAGTTCACCTATAACAGCCACTTATTTTCTTTATGAATATATAACTTTGTTATGGAAAATAGGGAACCTTATTTCTCATTTTTTTTCTTCCTCATGCAGGCATAGTTAAAATGGGGCTTTTGGTTCAAATACAAAGAAAGAAGAGCAGCTAGAAACTGCAAGAGACAAAGAAAAAAAAAGGTGTTTTTCTTATGGGTTGTCACTTGTGAGTAATGCCAGTATGCTGAAGTTGTGTGCAAGCATCCTGGGTCTTGAACATCTGATTATATAAAACTATACAGTTCCTCTAGAACTGATGTTCCTAGTAAAGGATACAATTCCTCTAAAATTTATGTCCTTGTCTCTTCTTCTAATTACAAAAAAGATACAATTCAGCTTGAATCCAACTATCTTTACAATTGGCATTTATTTGTCTGTAAAAGGTACAGATTCCCTTAATGAACCTGCTGTTACCATTGTTGACTGCCTCAAATTTAAGGGGGAAAAAAAACCAATCACCAAGAAAATATGTTGTTTTTTTTTTTCCTACCTCTATAGCCCCATTATAATTTCTAATTACACATAATTAATCAGTGCCAGCTTCTGAAAAGAAACTTACTGAATAGAACAAGATGAAATAGATGATGCTTCCATGCCAAACCAAAACACTGATCTAATATAATTGCTGACAAAAAGATACAGTATAAAGTTTCCATTTAATTCAACCAAATGTCACAATCTAGAATATGCAGATCATCAAAATATTTCTTAATGAGGGTAATTAATCAGTTGTCCAGATATTCGTGCTTGATTTACAATAACTAAAACATGAGACAGGAAAACAGTGAAAGAGGAATATCTGTTAAATACATGGTCTTTCGGGAGCGTATTTAACTTGCATGATGACAAAGATACTTGCACTTCTTTTTGGGAAGGTCTCTAGCACAGGTTTCACAACTTTGATTTTTAGAAATACCAGTTAAGTTTATCTCACAGTTCCTCTCAGGTAGCAGTTGTAAACAAGCAAGTATGGTTAATATTAAGTAACAGGAGAACATGTTGGGATTTGGGATTTATTCTCCCTGCCCCCCCAGTATCTTTTTTAATCAGAAAATGCTACCGCTGGGGGTCAAAAGGGTTTGCAGGATAGTGTTCTTCATGACAAGTTCCTATTTCACTTTTTCATACCCACAGATTTCAAAATTGCTTGTGCATTCTACTTTAGCTCATTATCACTAGGACATTTTAATCATGAGATTGCTCCCACGGGTACAGGGTGGCTGGGAGCCGTGAGTGACAGCTAGGTGGCCAGGCAGGGTCTTCACTCATAGATGCATGCTCGAGCAGGGAAGGTATAGTCTTGGAAACTGGGGTCAACCAGAAGGACAGGGACCACAAGACACCACTGGCAGGTCAGGTCTATGGTCAGAAAGGATGTGGAGACGGGGTTGAGATCAGAGCAAGGCTGGTGCAGGAACAAGCACCACAACGCTTACCTACAGTAAGGGGCAGGTCCTGAGCTTGTGTGCAATCCCTGTAGTGCAGAGGGGAATCAAGAGGAGCTCCCTCACTGCCCATTCACAGCAGCTCCATCCAAGGTCACACAGCTGGGGCACACCAGAGCTGACCTCCAGCACAGGCAGCCAAAGCCCTTGGCAGGGGGGAGGGATGGGACCATGGAGCAGACCAGATAATGATGGTTTCAGGCTGATCAGAGCAACTGGAGCCTGTTGTTATGCTCAAGGCAGCAAAGAAATGAAAGAAAATGCCTTAGTCTTTGTCTGAAATAACTACACTTTTGAAATATAATTGAACATGTAGCTGAAAAATGCAAAACCATGCTTACGGATGAAAAATTAAAGGACAAGTTTTGTTTGATATACTTGACTGAATGTCATGTTCTGAATTTTTCATTAATTTTTCAAGATTTTGATTTCTCTTTCATATTCATTTTTTTTTTGTTTTGTTTTGTTTTGTTTTGTTTTGTTTTGTTTTTTTAATCAAAACCTATCTGAGCAAGAAAATCTTTATCTGTGGAGCTGTAGAGCTAAGGTGTAACATAAAATATTCCAGACAGAGTGCTGTCTATCATGCTGGTGTCCCTGTTTACCCTGACTTCTGCTCAGTCTGCCTGGAGGTTTGAATGAAATCAGAACAGTTTTTACAGGCTTTTCTTAGGAAATCTGTGTCTCAAAGCACCACATGCGAAAATAGATTAGCATCCACAAATAACTAATATCTAGCATTTTGCTGTTTACCGAATTCTTGATGTACCTATACATAATTTTATCTCATCAGGGTAATTACACAGAAGATTCTGGCTATAATTATTTTTTCTTGATAGAATGGTTGTTTTCAATCAGTCAACATGAGCTTATTCAACTAATGGATAAAATAACTCCAAATACAGGCAACTTTGTTGTCACTCATGAACTGGAATGCTGAATTAGGCTTTCCAGAACTTAATTGCCTTACAATCGTAGAACTGGTAATATAGCTATGGACTGCATTCTCACCCATGAGTTCTTTGTGGTTGCAATAACTGTGTGGACAGTTGATCTGCCTCTTTAAACAGGTTTTTTTCAGAGCCGTTTCAAAGCCTATGAAGACAAGACTGCAATAAAGTAAAACTTACAACCAAAAGCTAAATTGGTGTTTGGAAGCTGTAGTTTGTTTCTATATATATACTTATTCCTGACCTTTTCAAGGTAAACTGAAAAAAAATTCATTAAATGAGAAGCATGAAATCTGTTCTGTATTTTAGTACCACAAAAAGTATATTTAGAAATAGGAGCACAATTCAGTTCTAATGCTTGGATTCACTACATATTTACAAGGTATAAGGTTTATATTTTTGGTTTGACACTTTTGACTCTTTCTTTTCATTACATAAATACATATATATTTACTACTTTGATGAATTTTTGCTTAAATCTGGAACTCAGAAATTACCACTCCATATATAATAAAGAGATATTTCTGTCAAAATTTAGATTCATTTAATTTAGATGTTCCCTTTTTTAATAATGTCTGTATAGGGTTAAATTTGAAGAATATGAACTACAGTAAATGACTACTTTAGAAAATGTTTTTTTTTTTATGCCATGTATTTTCATGTTTCATGAGCTTTCACATTTTCAAACTAGCCAAAATTCAACAAAAAATATGATTCCTCCAGTATTTATATTTTCAAGCCAAACATTTGGAACAAAAGGTATTTTACTGGTTGCTATCAACTCTTTGCTCAAGGTAGTATTTTTTTAAGGAATTAACAGACTTGCAAAATATTTTCCAGTTTGCTCCAGAATTTAGCCTATAGTCAAGACTTATGTTTCTTTTTGGAAATGGATGGGAATGGCTTTCCAAGTAACTGGGATTCTTCAAGTGATGTAAGCACACATTTGTCTTTGGAGATAATGCGCTTCAGCATAACACTGTCCAAGAACTACGATCCTAAATTGCCACTGAACCAAAGTTCCCCAAGTTAGCCTGTAGTATACTATCATTTTAATCACATTATAAAAAAATACTAAAAAATGGGAGAACTAGGGAATAGTAGTATACATTTTAAATATTTTTCATTGAACTTTGACAGCTTAACAAGAAAAGTGTTTATTCTGTATTTTTCCTAATGTCCTGAGTTTATTCTGTATTTTTTCTAATTCATGTAAAGCAGAACAGCAAGTTTCTTTGAAGTAGTAGATGTAAAAGGCTTCTGCTGAAGTTTTATTTGGTACTTTTTATTGGTAAGAACTGAATAAGCCAGAGTGCCATTTCTCCTGGATCGGGGCAGAGGAGGCCTACCCATGTCCTGAGCACTGTGTCTGCTCCTAACAGGCATACTTATTTACCAGCTTGAGGACTTGAGCTTACATGGGAAGTTTTTCTAGTGTTCCACAAATGTTAAGTCCACTCAGTGTAAAGCTGGGTGAGAAAGGCAAGAAAGCAAGATGCTGCAGGTTTTCTAAATATCACAAAGCAAAACAAATAGGTGAAAAGTCCAAATAGACGAGCTTATCTGTCTCTTCATAAGATAACTACTTTGCAATGACAGTTATATATACTGGTAAGGATTGCATAATTTTTCTATCACTACAAATTTATTCAGCATTCTTCCTGTGGAAAATATGTCTTAAATTTGTGTGGAGATCTAATTGACAAATTTTTAATGTATACTTTCTTATGACATAGATCTTTATAGCACATCCATTAGCTGACAGCAAAACAGAGCTCAATAAATAACTTCTTTCCCTGTGCTGCAGGAGATGAGGACAGGGAACAAGGAAGCAACAATGGTTTTCCATCTTCTTCATGCCATGTATCATCAGTTCACCAGTCAGAAGTTCTCCATCTCCTGGGGGAACTGTGGAGGGTATTTCACTTTCAAACACTTGTGTCACTTAGAGTGTACTGCATTCAAAGTTATGCACATCTCAGACACCTCTTAGAAAACTTGAAAAACCCTGCCTCCACATCGCCCACAGTCCTGCACTGATTTATGCTATTCTTTGCTACAGACCTAATGCTTCAGTGTGAGAAGAAATGAGGCTTCAAAATCACTGTTTCCGTCAGTCCCTCCAGCTCACAGAATCCTAATGGAAGCAGGCTGAAACAATCTTAATCGATGTAGCTTGAAAACTTTAAAAATAGATTATTATGGTGAAGCAAAAATGCCAGGAAGTTGATAGCCCACACACTAAATCTCAGCCCAACGTGAATCAAAATGACAGTTATGAAGTCTTGGAAAATGGCAATTGTAATGAAAACGTCTTCTGGCCCTTGACTAATAGTGTCAGCAACCCAACAGTACTTAATTATTAAAATCAACATATGTCGTGCATTGACAGCCCAGTGTTGTGAACTCCACAGTTCTGGTGAAGAGGAGGAAACCATAAATAATAGTAGCAAACCTTCCTTCTTTATTTATTCTTATCTGCTCTCCCATTTTGCTGATTCCCTTCCATAGCAGTTAGAGAGATCAGCATGACTGTGTTTTCCAGTTTGTTCAGAGCCAGTGTTTCCTCTAACAACCAAAATATAAACTGCAACAACTAAAATTGATGAGTGTGTATTTGTGTGATCTCTCCCTTAGAAAGTGAGTGCATGCTGTGGCACAGTTTATTAAAGTCTGTAATAACAATGTAGTTATAGGATCATTGCAACATTCAGGTTGGTAGGGACAGCAGGTCACTAGTCCAGCCTCCAAGCACACAAATCGCACCTTGTTAGTCTGATGTTTAAGCTCTTCAGGAGAAGCTGTCTTTATTTCCAGTACTGCTAGAATGTGACCTCTAGTGATCACTGTGACAAACCCGGCAGATATCAGTTAGCTTCAGAAGCTGCAGTATGTGTTGCTCCGGACTTCAGGCCCATTCTTCTGCCAAAATGGTATTTTCCCTTTTTCATAGGGTTGCAGGTATGTAAAGCGCCTGTAAATGCATGATGCAAGAACTCCAAGAGTGCTGGAAAATATTAAGATGGATGTTATGAATGCTCTAAAACAGAGCAAAAGGCTTTTCTGATAGAGTTGCTCACCTAGTAGCAAAAGACTGGAAAGAGTTGACCTTATCAGTGTGAAGCTGTGCTCAGCCTATTCAGCTTTCTTGCCAAAGAACCTTAAAGCATTTACTGAGACTGATGTGGAACTGCCGGATTCAGAGAGCAACACTGCTCTGTGTGTGTTTTAGGATCAGTCTGTCCAGGAAGCAAAAAAAAGCAGTTGCACTTTAGTGCTAGTTGTGGGGACACTGTTGCCTTGGACAAAGGAAGAGGTCAGCTGGGTCAGTGCCCCTTAAAGCAGGAAGCACCCTGAAAAGCAAGTGCATCTGTGAGGAGACTACTCTAACACCAGCTCTGCCCTACAGGTAGTCTCATTTCTGGTCACTTTTCTTTAACTTTCTAATTCTCAAAAACTGTGCCATAAGTTTGATTGAAATATGTCAGTTTTCCTGGTGAGGCTGGTGGAAAATCCAACTCAAGCTCCTGCAGGGTTGAGGTATATGTGTCAAATGAAATGCCAGCTCTGTTCAACCCTTATTCTCTTATGATATGTGATAGCAAACTGAGGATGAAACCTGAGTAGTCACTAATCCTCCTGCAGTCTGCTTTGCTTTGATGGAAACCTGGGAGGGGTTCACCCAGATCTTCCAATATCATCCTGGACTTGGTGATCAGAGAATCTCATGAAGAAGATTCTCAGTTCTGCAGGGAAGAGCTATCTTGCAGTACAGATGAAACTCTCAAAATTAGGCTCCATAAAATGTCTTTTTAGAGTTATGAACACCTTTTTATAAAGGCAGATTTCAAAGTCTAAGTCATCTAGAACCTTCTAAAAGTGTCACCATAGATTTAGGAAAACACTACTAACACTCTTCTGTGTCTTCCAGCTTCTCTTGTAAAGTAGAATATTCAAAATTCCCTCATATTTTTTTGTCAATATTTTTTGAATATTCTTCTGTACTTAGAATCTTAAATAGTAATCTGAATAAGCAAAAGATCATTGCGAAGCAATTTTCTTATATGAGGAAAATGTATTAATTTATTATGCCATGAGAACATGTGTAAACTTCTTTGTAAAGAAAATCAGAAATATTTTATGCTATATCAAGTATGAATGAACATATTGTGCGAAATATTGTAACTACATCTCACAGATATTTTTTATGCTACTTGTACCCTCTTACAGCATAGTAACATACTGAGGTCTCATTTAGAGTCTTTAAGCTTCAAAGCACAGCATATCTTTTCAGCAGTGAGCTTTTTAGTGAGGCGAACAGTCTAATGTTGACTTCTGTTTTAATAAAGATTATCCTTCTATTTTTAAACTCATGCTCAACTTAATACCATAATCTGCATTTCCTATAGATGGAAATGAGTATTGAAATAAATATAGTTGTCAAAGTTAATTAATTAGAGTGTGAGAGTTCCTTCTTATTGAAAGGTTATGCGATTGTGTGTATTGAAAGCAATATATAAAAATGAAAGTAATTCATTTTATCTTCCTTTAGCATTCATTTTAATACATTATTGATAACCTGTCTGTAACAGCAACATAGAAAAGAGCAAGTATCTCCCCTCCGATTTTGTTTTAGGACAGGTATTAAAAGACTGAAAGCAGCAGGGGCAAAGTTTACTGGGTTTGTAACTCCTCTGACTTTTACTCCACTGCTGAATTTGGTCTATTTGGAAAGCTTTGTGATTTGTTACCGTAGAGCCAAGTCTCCTTTTTTAAACATTCTCCTACAGCTGATGTGCATGCTAAGTAATACAGCTGCAGCCATCTGTAAAAGCTTGGAATTAATTTTCCTCTTTATTGCTGCAGCTTATTTCATTCCACCTTTCCCTTTATATTTATAATACAGAAAAAAATCTCATTCCTTGAGAAAGCATTGCAGTTAGTTTCCTTCCTTTTTTATATTACTTGTCAGTAAAGTAATCAATGCAACTACTTTCATCAATACACACACTAACTACAGTATGAACATTGTCAGAAAAAAAATTATTGAAATAGTAAATTGAATCAAGACATAAAACAAATCTTCTCTATTTTGCTGATGAAAACCTGAGCCTAGAAAAGAAAAATGAGAGGCAGAACTTTACAGATGAGAATGTGAAGTAACAGAATGAATAGGAAAAACAAGCTAAGGAAAATGGAAGTTACTACATAGCATAAGCAGAAGTCTTCAAGGAAAAAAAAAAAGCAAACATCTTTTTTGTTATCCTTTTTTGACTTAAAATGCATGTGGGACTGGTGGGAAAAACTCATCTTCTCAAGGGAAAAAGCTACAGATGGGAAGCAGTTATGTCAAAGAAAGCTGTGAAAAAATAGGAAAATGTAAGGTTTCCTGTTTTGTTTTTGAAATTCTGATTTAGGACTAAAATGTCCATGATGAAAATAGCACTTCCCCCAGTCTTCAAAATAAGAATCTGCCTAGAACAGGGAAGCGACTTAGGTCTACAGTTAAAAGCTTTCTTCCGAATCAAGCATTTCATCTTCATTGTGTTAGTATCAGTGTGGTGACTGGGTGGAGGGACCATCAATGGGTGAAGTTGTTTTGGAGATCACATGCACCACACAACTAAATTCCATGGAGAAGTCTTCCTTACATATGCATGCACATATATGTATCAATGCATATATCTGTGTATTGTCCAATATCCATTCTGTGGAGAGATAACTGCCAGTCACCTGATTGATGCTGTACTGCCCTGCTCCTTACACCTTCTACTTGTGGAAGCCAAAGAGATGAGACTATGCTTGATGATGACTGCTACTGAGCTGTTCATATTCCTTTAGTCTTCATAGCATCCTTTACTGTACTTTGCTATATCAACCTTATGAGGTACATGGTAAGACTGTGTATACTTTTAGGCTCTTTGTTTAGTATGCTGACGTCACTGAATCCCACTATTTAGGTGAATAATTTTTTGCTTGTCATTGCAAAGGAAAACTTGGGCTAGAATCACCCCCAGAACTAACTGAATGGTATCTAAAATATGAGTGCCACTGTGATGTTTATGAATGAATCCCAAGTGAGCTCACACATGAAGGCTTTAAGAAAACAGGGAACTGAGTCAAATCCTTTAGTTCTGTGTCTCTACCTCATCTCCATTTCTACAGACATTTCCTTGCAGTCTCACACAGGCTGCTTGGTAGTATGCAGCGCAGACACTGCCCTCTCCATTGCTACACATGCAGTGTAAGTGAACATTACACTTTCTGTGCCCAAACGTAAAAAAAAGATATTTTCTGTAACTCAATGTATTTCCTTACAAGATTTAAACTTTATAGTAATTTAGTATTAAATATTTAAAATTAGGTCTGCTGGAAAAAGTTTCCTTGAGGTAGAGTTTCAATTTATGTCTAAACTCTCCTCCATTCTGTATCATGTGGAGAGGCATTATTCTTATTTCATTCTTTACCTAATGTTTTTCACATAACCAAGAGTGAGTGAATTGCTGGCAACTACATTTTCTGGAGCAAATACATCTGCTGCTGGATGAAGCATTGTAAATAATGAATATATTGAACATGTTTACACCTTGCCCTTCAAAGAAGGACAAAAATAATCTCTAGATTTTAACACCAAAATATCTCAGAGTTCTTCAAATTGAAGACTATTCTTTCTATTTAATATAACCACCTTAAAAGTGAAATTTATCCAAGTGCTAATTTGAAATTAAATATTTCTCTGTTAAAATTGTCACCACATGTGCTGCACCTGCAGTAGTGTGGTACGACAGTTTAAGGAGGCAGGGGGAAATGCCACAAATTAGATCAATAAACTGGAGCAGGAGAAAGGCAAACCAGCCTCCTGAACAGATCTATGTAATTTAATGCTCCCACTGATGTCCTCATATCAAGAAATCCCATCCTCAGAGAATAGTGAATAGTTTTGGTTGAAAGAGACCTTTAAAGGCCTAGTTCAACCCTCTTGCAATGATCCTCATAGGCTAACAGTATCTGTTTTTCAGTTGGGGTGTAGCTGGCCTCAGATCGTCTGTATCCCTGGCTCCAAAAGCAGAGGGGTTGACCTCTAGTCTCCCACAGAGCTATGATGCTAGCAGAGAAGTCAGGGCCACCTGCTGACAACCTGAAGACATCTAAATGGTGGGCTATAAAAGTGTTGTATAGAGGGCAACAGGATATAATTGAGTTCACTGGCTGTTTTCCCCTAAAATCAAATCCCCTTGAGGTACACATTGAACTTCCCCATCTTCCAGCATCACCCACCAAGTATATCTGGGGCTCTGAGCAAAAGCAATCTCACAAGTGGGTTTGCCTTTACCTGAAGCAGGGCTAACCCAGTCTGATTTCCCCAGGAAATTCTTTATGGGCATTACAGGAACTTTATCCCCTTCTACAGAATGTAGAAGTTCTTATTGGGCTCGACCAGCCCTGTTGGCAGAACCTCTGGTGTTGTCCAACCAAGTGGCTTTTGGTAAACATGTTTCCTAATGCTTGAAAATCCCACCACCCATTGCTCTCAGTGTAGTTTTTAACAGCTCATTGTACCATTCGATTTTTCCAGAGTCTGGTGCATGGTAGGAGATGTGATATACCCATTCAATGCCATGTTCTTTTACCCAAGTGCCTATAAAGTTGTTCCAGAAACGTGTCCCATTGTCTGACTCAGTTCTCTCCAGGGTGTTGTGTCACTGCTTCCCAAGGCCCAGGATAGTGTTCCGGGCAGTGGCGTGGGGCATAGCATATGTTTCCAGCCATCCGCTGTTTGCTTCCACCATGGTAAGCACATGGTGTTTGCCTTGGTGGGTTGGTGGGAGTGTGATGTATTCAACTTGCCAGGCCTTCCCATCCAAGTACTAACCAAGCCTGATCCTGCTTAGTTTCTGAGATCAGACTAGTACAGCTGCTGTACTAGTCACGAGGGTTGGTGTAGCTGCTGTATTTGGAGTTGGAGTAGCTGTGTTGCCTGTTGCATCTAATCCAACCCTCTTGCAATGAGAAACAACACCTTCAGCTTGCCCAGAGCCACATCCAGCTTGGCCTTAAACATCTCCAGGGATGGCATATCTGTCACCTCTATGGCAGATCTATCACCTCTGTTGTCTAGTTCCATGTACTGCCAGCAGATACTGCTTGGCACAAGTGAGGCGCTGGGTTTTGTGCCTCAAGAAAAAGGAGGTCAGAGAGTGATTGCCAAATATTTTTCTCCAAAGAACAGATACCAGCCTATACCTCAAATCCACAGTAGGCTTTTTTTGTGCTTGTTGATGCCCTTAGCAGTACCTTCCATTGTTTTAACTATCACAAAACTAAAATTTATTCCTTCAATATATAACAGAAGTAAAAACTGGCACTTCTATTTCTCAAATCAAGCTGTTATTTACCTCTTGTCTCTAATTTTTGCTTGTCCCACTGGGGTAAACAACCCTATCATCTCCCCTTTTGCTAACCTGCCCTTCTGCTCTTCTCATGCCCATCACAATTTTTTTTTCTCAAATGTCTGACTGTTTAACATAATCAAGTGAAACTCCGAGCAGTTGTCTGCAGCAAGTATTTAGCCTGAGGTTGCAACGTCTGTTCCAGATCTGGAGCAGGGCTTGTAAGCCTGCAAGCCCATTTGTTTCCTACCAGCTGTGTCAGTTAGTCTAATAAAGATTATTAGTTCCCTACAAATATAGCTTAATTTACACACTTAGACAGTTTTGGCAACAGCACAGCCACTAGTCAATACCTACTCACACATGAATATGTGGAAGATTCGATGATTCACACAAACACATGCATACATATCTGAAAAATTCTTAACAATAAATCAAGATAGGAAAAAAAACATTAGAGTTCATAGAATCATAGAATAGTTAAGGTTGGAAAGGACCTTAAGATCACCTATTTCCAGCCCCCCTACCATGGGCAGGGACGCCTCCCACTAAACCATGCCACCCAAGGCTATGTCCAATCTGGCCTTGAATACCGCCAAGGATGGAGCATTCGTAGCTTCAACCTGGCCTTGAACACTGGCAGGAATGGGACATTCACAGCTTCTCTGGGCAGCTCAATCCAGTGTCTCATTACCCACACAGAAAAGAACTTCCTTCTTATATCCAACCTAAGCTTCCCCTGTGTAAGTTTGAACCTGTTACCTCTTTTCCTGTCACTAAAATCCCTAATGAAGAATGTCTCCCCAGCTTTCCTATAGCCCCCCTTCAGAGATTGGAATGCTGCTATGAGGTCTCCACGCAGCCTTCTCTTCTCCAGGCTGAGCAGCCCCAACTTTCTCATCCTATCTTCATGTGGGAGTTGCTCCAGTTCCCTGATCATCCTCGGGGCCCTCCTCTGGGCTCGTTTCAAGAGTTCCATGTCCTTTTTATGTCGAGGACACCAGAGCTGTACACAGTACTCCAAGTGAGGTCTCACAAGAGCAGAGTAGAGGGGCAGGATCACCTCCTTCGACCTGCTGGTCACACTCCTTTTGATGCAGCCCAGGATACTGTTGGCTTTCTGGGTTTCAAACTATTTGCTTAATTTTGTGGTCTTATGCAATTGTATCTAAAATATCATGTTAATTTACTTTTTGATGGTTTTACTTCTTCTAGATAAGATGAACTAAAGTCTCCAAAAGTTTATCTGCTTTGAGGTAAAAAAATGCCAATATTTCATATTGAAATACTTCAGGCCTTCTTGAGTGTTTTGTCCCTGGAACTAGCTGATGAACATTACCTAAATTAACTTATTAGAAGGAGGATTTTCAAAAGAAAAAAGAACCAGTTGCAGTCTGATAGAAGGTTCTGGCATACTTGCTGATGCTAAGAGAAAGTTCGGAGCCTCTGATGATGTGTGTATCAAGGATTTTATGAAAAGCTAAGGAAATTGCAAAGCCTTATCATCAAAACCATATCTGCTTTGTAAGATGGCATTTTCCTGCTTCAGTACTCACCAGATGAGCTTGAATTAAAACTGTTTTTGAGGAAACAGACCATTTTTTCTATTTTCCAACACCAATAGTGATTCTCTGCCATTGCCTTATAGCTGGAATTTGTCACTGTATTTTGTAACTTAAAGCAGTAAGCTAATGGCAGTTTCTGGTGGCTTTATTTACAGGTACTACAAAAAGCTATATTCTTTAGTCAACATGAATCAGGAAGGATGAAGTATTAGTTATTGATATTGTCATCTGCATTAATAAAATTACATATATGGCCATGTCATGAGTTCAGCAGCAGCAGTTGTCTTTCTCCTTTAAGTAGTAGCTGGTGCAGCACTGTATTTTTTGTCTTCGGCCTGGGAACAGTGCTGATAACACCAGTTATGGCTTAGAATGTTTAGGCTGGCCAAGGACTTTCTGAGTTTCATGCTCTGCCAGGGAGGAGGGGAAGCCAGGAGGAAGCCGGGCGGAAACAGAGACAGGGCACCTGACCCAAACTGACCAAAGAGGTATTCCATACCACAACACGTCATATCCAGGATGTAGTGACAGAGAGCAGAGACCCAGGAGGGTGCAGAGGTGTGCACTGCATGTTTGGGACTTCGTATGAGGTGATGGGGGGTGCATTGCATGGCGTGGCTAGGTATGAGGTGAAGAACTGTTGCATTCTCTTTTCTTGTATTTTCGCTTGTATTATTGCTGGTGGTAGCAGTAGTGATTTATGTTATACCGTAGTTGCTAAACTGTTCTTATCTCAACCTGTGGGAGTTCTATTCTTTTGATTCTCTTCCCCATCCCCTTGGACTGAGGAAGAAAGAGAGGGGAGTGAGAGAGCAAAACTACGTGGTGTGAGGGCCTTAAACCACAACAGGCCACAACAAAATACATTTAAGAATTGCTATGATTTCATCAGTTCCCATATACTTGTGTACCTTCAGGTGCCCTTTTCTTGAAACCAAACCCAGAATCCTTAGCTGCTCTTCATAGGATGTCACTTCCAGCCCTTTCACCAGCCTTGCTGCCATCCTCTGGATGTATTTGAGTACCTGAATATCCTCCTTAAATTGTGGCACCCATAAGTGCACACAATGCTCAAGGAGAGGCTGCACAAATGCTGGATGCAGTGGGAAAACCACACTTTCGACCAGCTGGTTACACTGTGTTTGATGCGCCAAGGATCTGGCTTGCCCTCTTGGCTGCTAAGGCACACCACTAACTAGCATCCAGGCTGCAATCAACCAGCATCTCCAGATCCCTTCCTGCAGTGCTGCTCTCCAGCTTCTCCTCTC
This sequence comes from Forpus xanthops, assembly GCA_032466535.1. Taxonomy (NCBI): domain Eukaryota; kingdom Metazoa; phylum Chordata; class Aves; order Psittaciformes; family Psittacidae; genus Forpus; species Forpus xanthops. The sequence goes on along the minus strand of JASSUY010028425.1, from coordinate 38,397 downwards.
TTGACTGATACTTGTGCCCGGCTTTACTCCATCCTAGGTGCAGACTTCAGCATTTGGTCATGTTAAATTTCATCCTACTGATTCAGTTTGTTGATGCATTGCTTTGTTTTGATGCAAAGTACCTCAATAACATTAAGGGCAATGCTCAGGCAGAATATTTGCAGCTGGTTTGCTGAACACTCTCCTAACTGCAAGTGGTAGGTGCTGCATATTGCAACTTCAAACTGCCAACCTTGGCCAATAGCATATAAAATACCCAGAGAGGCCAGTCAGGACAAAGTGGTAGACTTCTGCAAACAATATCTGCCAAGTCGGATGCCAAATGAACACATAATTATGTGGCCCAGTATGGGTCCAAAATAAACTTGCCATCTGACACTGAGTCTACAGCTCCACAGTAAGCCTCAGGCTTGCAACACACATACGTCTAAATGACTGCAGAAACTGTTACCCAGACTTCCACTCTGAATATGACTGATACTTAATTCAGCTGAAAGTTGTTAGTGTGCTAAAAGAGAGACTGTTTTTTCTCTTTAGTTGGCAAATTTTTCATTGGAGTGCTGTTACAGAGTGAATACTTAGATGCAATTCTGAAAAGATCTTAAATGACAAAAAGTGGAATGAAATCTGATGACTTGACATTAATTTCTCCAAACATTCAAATGAGCAGATAATAGTGTAAGGTTAGAAATCTTCCCAGGAAATATAACTCAGAGTTTTTTTTTCTGTTGTGTGTTGTGCATTTAGACCTTTATTTGACAGTAAAGAAAACATTACATTAAACTGAAAATGCTGTCCTGCCTGTTACAAAACCAATGTTAAATACAAATACACTAATCTTTTTAGGCCAAGAATGTACATTCTACACATTAAACATGACTATTTTGTACGACACAAAAAGGTCAAGCATAGCTTTGAAGAGCATCAGCTGCCTTTCGTTTTCATTAATATAAAGAATCTTTCCTACTTTGAAAATGTAAGATCAAATTCTCAGTCTCCTAAACATCATCTGGGTTTTGTGCAAGGGCTTGTGTGCCACACATACCTTTAGCAAGATTATACTGGATTGACGAAGGAAGCAAGAGGTATGCTTTTCAGCCATGTGAAAAGAAATGGGTTTTGAAAGGGAATATTTCAGAATATCAATATGCTGCTGCAAATTTTGTTTTCAGGATGTCACAGCATGTCATAAAGGCACTAGCGCTTAACGAAGAAAACAAAACTCTTTTTTGCTTCATGTGTGTCTTCTTACTGCCATATTAGACACCACTTTTACGTGGATGTGTTGAGCTGCCTGCAAATCATAGAATCATAGAATAGTTAGAGTTGGAAAGGACCTTAAGATCACCTAATTCCAGCCCCTCTGCTATGAGCCTATGGACACCTCCCACTAAACCATGCCACTCAAGGCTATGTCCATAGAGCATTCAATGTACAACCTACTTTGTACATATGTTTTTTTGTTCAGTTTTGGTTTTGTTTTGTTTTGTTATTTCTTTAACAATAGTGAAATCAAAACAACATAATTAAGCCTAATGGCTGGAAAAGTAAGTCAGGAAGGTGGAAATCTCAGTTCAGTTCCTGCCATCCTATCAGTTGTTCCCTACTTTTTGTGAGTGAAGATAATTTATTTTCCTGAAAATCTCAGTTTTCCCAACAGTAATATTGAAATAATAATAATGGTTCTTTAGATTTTTGCAAATTGTTTTGCAATCTTTGGGCTGAGATGTAAAGTAAGCTCAGCAAATCCCATCTGTTACAACCAGAAGAAATATTTAAAAACTTGTACAGTTTTTAAATGTATGTACCAGTTGCAAATATCAGGCAATCTTTGTTGGAATTTGATGAAGTTTTGAAATGCTTTTATTTTCTAGGTGCTGCAACAATGTGATATCCCCATTGCCTTTTGTAGGAAGATTTATATGGGTGAAGATTTGTGTAATCCATAATCTTTACAGGAGGGCATGAAGGTATACACTGCAGTGTACCTTGTTCTTTGAAAACCTAAGGATGAAAATGATTTCACTATGGATATTGTAATTTCTGGAGTACTATGGGACAAAGGAGCACCACGTGGTTATCTAGAAACACTTAATCCATGCTTCCATGATATCTGCAGCCCTATCCTCATCCCCTAGAAGGAAGGAGTACAGGCAGGATCAGGGTGGTTGGTAGGCTTAGCTTGCTGCCTGGGGTCTCTACATGTGATAGCATTGTGCCCTGATTTAGGCTGGGATAGAGTTAATTTTCTTCCTAGCAGCTGTTGTAGTGCTGTGTTTTGGCTTTAAGCTGAGAACAATGCTGACAACACACTGATGTTTTGGCTGTTGCTAAGTAATCCTTACTCCTATCACAGACTTTTCAGTTTCATACTCAGCCTGTGAGGAAGGGTACAAGAAGCTGGGAGGGAGCAGAGACACCTGACCCAAATTAGCCAAAGGGATATTCCATACCACAGAACATCACATTCAGTATATGAACTGGGGGGAGTTGACTGGAAGGTGATGATCTCTGCTCAAGGGGGTGGGATGGGTATTGGTCAGCTGGTGGTGAGCAATTGTACTGTACTTTACTGTTGTTTGGGTTATTTTTAGTTATATCTCTCTTTTCATTATTTCTCTTTTCATTATTACTGTAATTAATGGTATTATATTTACTTTATTTTAATTATTAAACAGTCCTTACCTCAACCCATGAGTTTTATCTTTTTTCCAATTCTCCTCTGCAACCTGCTGAGGGTGTGAAACTTTTGACATGGTATAGAACACAAAGGATTGTACAGTGTATTAAGTCTTGCATAGGGGTGCCATACTTTATAATGTAGATCAATATATTTTGCGAACTCTGTGGTCCAAAATTGCTCATAGAAGAGGAAGAGAAAATGAGTGCTATAAGGTCAAATTGCTCCCCAAATTTCTTCTTCTCTCAAGGCTACAAATTGTAGTATAGGGGACTATATAACACTAGAGAGTATTGCTGAGTTCCACCTTTTCCTGCAGGGGATGTTGGTTCTTCAGTAAGCAGCATGAAATTTTATAGTGCAGGTTAATTACACTGACTTTCAGTTAGGCCTGCTGTCCTACAGATGATGTTTTCAGTTTTCCAGAATTTTGTGCTTTTAATTTGTAGCAAACGGAGCAGCACATCATTCTGGATGGAAACATGGACATAGGTGTCAGTAGCTGTAGAAGGTATAAATATTCAGGTCAGTCTTTCTCTAGATGAAAAATGACAATATACTGATTCAGAATTGCTTGCGGTGAAATACAGGTTCATAATCTACAAAAGTAGCTAAAATATGACACATCAGTGTTTTTCTAGCATTTAAACAAATTTGTTTTTTTCAGAATAATATTTAGTTTTCACATTCTAAGGTATTAAGTCTCTCAGGAAGAAATATATTTCCCTTTAAGAGAAATACGAGGGGACAAAAAAAATGTTTCCTGTCCTGTAGTTTTGATTGTGTTCTGGCATAACATTTTATTCACCACTGTATAATCACAGCTAACATGGATTTGCCGAAATTCAAATTTATGGAATTGCACACGTATAAAACCAAATCACTCTAGCAACTAATTAAAAACACTGAATTACAATGTAAGCCAAATCTAGGACAGTGGAAAGGACTTTTCTTCAGAAATGCTAGCAGAAACACATTTAAAGTAAAAATAGGTTTCATCTACTAAGTGCATTATTTGAATTGATTGTGTCACATGTACAGAGGAAAAAGCACTTTACATTTCAAGTTATCAGTGGCAATGCTCATAAGTTAAAGAATGGTGCACCCATTATGCACTGAAATATACTTCCATCCTTATTCACTCACGTACGCTATTCCTTCTGACACATTATATGACAATGTTCTCAATATTACCTTCTGTGCTGCCAAATTAGGAATTTACCCAAATTGTTAGACTTCGTTATAAGTCCTGGACAGCTCTTTGTTGGTGGGGTTTTATTTTTGTGCTTTTTATTTTGTCACAGAGCTCTGCAATATTCTTACTTTCTTTTCTGCTACCGACAGGAGATAATTACCTTCTAGCATTGCTATTTTATTCACTGGAAACTGACATTTCCTTCTGTTTTGGCATCAGTTTATTGCACAGAATCCTTTGTAGTGCTTTAATTAACCTGGCATCATGATCTCAGTACATCCCCAAATAAAATTAACATCAAACACTCTTATGGAATTGTTCTATGAGATAGCTTGGGTGATGAACATATACCATATGGTAATCTTTAAAAATAAAACCTGCCAAGTAGCATTTTTAATACAACTATCCTGGCATACTCATGAGGACTGTAAAAATCAAAAATAACTCCAAGCACTGCTCACTTCAAACAATCACAAAATATTTTATACAAACTATCTTTCTACAGTCAGCTCACCTACCACTTAAAGCAGCCACTTCCACAGTGAAATGCAGCTGCTATTGCAATAAAACACAGCAAATTGGAACAGCAATTTTAGGGCAGGTAATGAAGACAAATGGTCTATCTTGTTTAAATTGCAGGGGCAGAAGGTAATTACCCAAATTTGCAGCTGGCTGCAATGCCAGACCCAACACCTTTCTTGTAGAAAAGTGTCAATCATGATTTTGTAGCTGGGTAACATTAAAGGGAACATGTGCAAAGATTGTTATTTAACGCTGATCAGGTAAACAAATTGGATTCTGGGGGAGAAAGTTCCAGTTTACATTTATGTGGGCAATAAAATCAATAATTTCTTTGCTGTACCCCATTGCTGGTTAGATGAGAACGTGGAATTGATTTTATGGGTATGATTTAAAGTCCCCTGAAATCAGTAAAAAAAACATTGTCTATCTCTGGATCAGGTCTTCTGTCAGCTCGAGATTTCTGGAGAGGCAGATTGTACTCTCGTTTATTGCCTTATAGTTGTATGATGCACACAGAAATATGGGAATGGTAGATTTGCAAGAGCAACATACCCAGTCAAGGCGGGAGCTTTTTCCTTAATGATAGCCATCATACTTTCCTAGCATCTTGCTGTGCCAGCTGCTTGGCTAGACTGCTCCTAGTGCTTTGTGACTGCTTCTGGTTAATTGTCATGGTTTAAACCCAGCTGCCAACTAAGTACTACACAGCCACTTGCTCAATGCACTCCCCATGTGGTATGGGAAGGAGAATCCGAAAAAAATAAAACCCATGTGTTAAGATAAAGACAGCTTAGTAGATAAAGAAAAAGCTACATGAACAAGCAGAGCAAATCAAAGAATTACTTCACGACTTCCCATGGTCAGGTTGGTGTTCAGCCATTTCCAGGCAAGCAGGGCTCCATCATGTGTGACAGTCACTTGGGAAGACAAACGCCATCACCCCGAACATTCCTCTTTCTTTTTCTTCCCCCTGCTTTACAAGCAGAGCATGACATTGTATTAAATAATCCTTGGGTCAGTTGGGGTCAGCTGTTCTGGCTATACTCCCTCCTAGCCCCTTGTGCACACCCAGCCTAGTCACTGGTGGGGTGGTGTGAAGAGCAGAAAAGGGCTTGGCTCTGAGTAAGCACTGCTCAGCAGCAGCTATAATATCCCTGAACAATCAACACTGTTTCCAGCACAAATGCAAAACTTAGTCCCATACTAGCTACTATGAAGAAAATTGACCCTGTCTCAGTCAAAACCAGCACACTAATGCATGTAGCTCTGTGCAACACCATACTGTTAGTCTGAGGACCCAACTTATAAGAGTTTTTGGTCTTTCAATCCCCAATAAAAGAGAGAAAAGTTGATTAATCCTTTGTAAGGTCTAAATTACCTTTTAGAGTTGCTCCTTTGTACTGACAAAGGTAGGAGCCACTATTACCCTTTGCCCTAAATTTGCTCCTCAGTTAAGTGCCTAGTGTTTCATAGAATCATAGAATAGTTAGGGTTGGAAAGGACTTTTAAGATGATCTAGCTCCAGCCCCCCTGCCATGGGTAGACTTAATCTTCAGGTGTCTCAGCAGTAAAAAAGATTATTCACTTCACCTTATTTTGTACAATGTAGGAAACTTACATTATCTCACCACTTTTGCCTGCATTGTCATGACATTGCAGTAACATTACAGCCACAGTTGGCAGTTTATCGCAGAACATTTCACACATTTCTTCTATTCGGATTAAAGCATAAGCACAAGGACCTTCTTACTTTCTGAAAATGCACCTTCTTTTTCAGCTTTTTTAAATATGCTGGCATCCAGGAAAAAAAAAAAACTAAATAAATCTTAGCCAATGCAAAACTAGTTTTTGTAGCACAAGAGCTCATTTCATGGAGATTCATGTTTATCTCACTGCTGCATATCATTGGAGTGACCTGCCTTAGCATCCCTCTGAATATCTGAAGCAGCTGTGATATTTCAGCATATTTTTTAGCAGATCTTTCTGATTGATGCAGTCAACTTACTGACTGGCTTTGAATGATCAAGGCAGGAGCAAAATTTGGTGTCAATTTATGACTATTTTCCATCTTCACCCACTTCTAACTGTAACTTGAAGGAAGAAAAAAAAAAACAGTAAAAAATCATCTAAACAAATTACCTTAACAATTACAGTTGTCATCATAAAGCAAAAACCCACTCAGCAGGAAAAAAAAACCCACTCCTGTGTTCCCTGAAGTTATCCTCATTAAAGTTGTTTTCTTGATTATTCAGGATTTCTGTAATTACTTTCAACTTCCTTAGACATTTGAAGATCCCTGTAGCTGTCAAGACTCTGAAAGCTTTAGTGATGCACACCCCTATGGAGAACTTAGCTATTTTCCTTCTTTTTAAATTCAAATTGGATTTCATAGCCAGACAGGATTCACCTTTAGTCATTCCCTCCTTTTATTTTAAAATCCAAGATACATAGACTGACATATGCGTCTTCACAGAGCCTCTCTTAAACCATGTTGATATGAAGCATCATTTGCAAGGAATTGGATCAGAACTGATCTATTGCAGTTCTTAACTTCTCTCATTTATATGCCATAGGTAATGCCAGAGCACATAATACCTTTTGTTTCCCCTGTTCTTCGTGCTGTTTATGCCTTATTACATTGAGATTTCTAGTCTTGTCCTGTCTCTAACAGGAACATAAATGTAATTCATAGAAGACCACTCCTATGAGGACTGTATCTGGCTGTTACATTAATTAGGGCAGCTGACATTAGCCGTAATTAATTCCTTAATTGTTTTAGAGAAGCTTTTAATTTAAACACGCACATATTTTTGAAGTATAGGGAAAGTAGAATCATCTGGCACAAGGATATCTGTGACATGGAATATTGCATCAAGCCACAGAAAAGCAAGTTTTGAGGTTTTAGTTTAGTTTTGTTTTAAGTAAATGACTGTGCTTTTCAACCTTGTTAATTTCCAAGGTGGAGAACGGTGAACCTCAAAATTGTGGTCACATTCTAAGGAACAAGGAAAGACTATCTCAAATTTGTCCAAACTTTGCCACTTCTGAGCAGTATGGCTAAAATTTTGGCTCTAAATCTCAGAGGCTTAAAAGTGGACAGGTTTGACCTATAGCTAAAAGGAAATGAAAGCCTGATAGGAGTTATGATCCATTATGTAGGACGCTTCCCCAGCCAGAAATTTAGCATGTCCATAGTCTTTGTCGGGTGTGACTTTAGCCTCAGCCTTCCCTGTTGAGCAGGGAAAATGTACCTATTTAGCAGCAACTTCATGTGTAGACTTTGTAATTTAAATATTTAGTGTTTGTGAAAGTCTTGAAACGTATTTGTTGAGAATTTAGTGGTAGAGATTCCCCAAATAAGGAAAGTACTTTTATTGGATCTTGTAAGCGTTTAATCAGCATCAATTCATGCTTGCCTGTTGCTCTTGACCTAAGCAGCAGGCCATGAGGCAATCAAGGGTTGATTAGCATTTGGTTGAAATTAGTAGCTCAGATGTTTGAGCTTTGAACCAGCAGCAGTTTTTCAGTCTCATATCTTTACTATGCATTCTTGTATCAGTAAATGTAAATATTCTACTCTCAGTGTAGACAAAGTATCTTCTTGCTTTCTTGTATCTCCATAGTAAATAAAATACAGTAGATAAGGAACACTAAATATATGATGGCACAGAACAGACTGTAGCTAAGCAGGCTTGCTAAAGAAAAACATTAAATAAGTAGTTCAAAGTACAAACACAGACTGCATCTGAGCTGGAGAAGGACAGATACGGATAGAAAGAAACAAAATTAAAGTATTTTATCCTTATTCTTTGCCTAATTGTATCTAGAAATTCTTTGGGTTGTTTTACAGAATGATAATATATATTTTACAGAATGATAATATAATATAATATAATATATGCCGTATTTCAAATGCTGTCTTTTCTCTACTTTTACATTTATTTAATCAGAACTTATATCTATGACAAGAAAAAATTTACCTAGTTGGGATTTATTTTTAACTAGTTTTTGAGTGATAATGAATATGCTAACATATTCTAGGACTGCCTAGTTTTGGTTTTTAGCCTTAACATCTGTGTAACCAGAAAAAAAAGCATATAGAGCTGCTTACACGTCATTATAAATGACATAATTCTCACAGGATTTACATCAGGCATAATAAAAATTAAAAATTGTACAAGGTGGCTGATGATTTTCAGATCAGACTATGCTGATCTAAATCATGACTGCCATGGTGCAGCCCTGACATTTATCAGTGATCATCTGGTTCAGGCAACGGTGCTCTGGCAGTCACATGTTCACCCAGCTGAAGTAGCAGATTTGGTTGAATGCAGTCCTGCTGCAGGTGCACTGGTTCAGCATGTGTGGAATTGCCACAAAAATAGATCTTCAAAAGAATATCCTTCCAGAAGTGGAGGATACCACCCACTGTAGAAGATCAGGCTTATGAATATCTAAAGAACCTGAAGATGTACATGTCCATAGAAACTGACGAGACGCATCTGGAGGTCAGGTGGGAATTGGTGGATGCAGCTGCCATGCCATTATCCATCATATTTGAGAAATCACAGCAATGTGGTGAAGTTCCTGCTGACTGAAAAGGGGGAAATATAACCTCTGTTTTTAAAAGGAGAAAGGGAAAGACACCTGGAACTATGGACTGTGTAGGTTTTATGACCTCTCATATAAAATTAGTCCAACCAAAGTCATTATCCTTGGAGATCTGAGGCAGCATGGTTATGGTCTGGCTTTACACCATAGAACTGTGTTCATGCATTGCAAATAACTCTTAAACTGTGTAAACATCAACAAGCGATGTATCTGTTTCTGGGGATTTTTAACAACTATGTACTTTTTAAATGCATGTAGTTTTGCTGACATCAAATATTTAAATTGTCTGATGATGTTTTCTGCATATTTGCTTTTTTAGATAGCTAATAGTAATCTAAAGAAGGAAGATGGACTAAAAAAATCTCTATTACCTCTCACAAGACTTCAGAAATTATATCCCAGTTTATAAGGCTAATAGTCTCCAGTTCTCTCAGAGGAAGGTCAAATTGCAGGTGCAGCAGCATAAACACATAATATGCATATTAATTATACTAATATAAAAATAACGTATCACTGCACTTTTCATATATTATGTTCATATTATATGTATAAAAAAATATGCATGCTTTGTGTGTTATATTATGATGCATATTGTAAGATTTATCTTCCAATTTTACATATAAATTAGATATTAAGTATAGCATTTATAATAACATAAAATATTTCTATTATATAAATAATATGCAGACATTCCCTGACAAAGCAGGCCATTAACAAGCTCTCTACTTTATTCTTCCTCTTACCACAAGCACCAAGCCTCAGGACCTGGCTAAAAAACCTTATTTTTTCATTAAAAAAATATTTTAGTTAAGAAAAGTTCAAGACAAGGGGATGAATCTGCAGGGAACAGAGGTGGAACTTAGCCAAAATACAACTCCAGTGATTGCATTAGCTGATCTGAACTGAAATATTTTCCTTTTCTAACTGAACATTTTATACAGAGAATATTTTTACGAGTTTCCACCCACACATCCATTTTTCCCTTTTGGGATAAATAGGGAGTAGTTACAAAGAGTCACCTAAAAACATTCCTCAACTTCCTCTGAAAACCAGGTTAAATGACAAATTGCATAGTATTTTCAATTGATCAGGTGTTGGGAAGGAAACTATGGGGTGGTGCAGGCTTATTCAGATGGAATGTGCTGGTGTTCCTCATGCTCCTTTTTGTAATTTGTCACAGAAAACACAAAGGAGAAGGAAAATGTACCATGTTGGAGTGGATGTCTGTGAAGCACCTTGAGGTATATTGGTTGTGTTACGAAATGATTCTGTGGTGGGCTGACCCTTGCTGGACACCAGATGCTCACCAAATACAAACAGGGGAGATAAAATATAATGAAAAGCTCGTGGGTGGAGATAAGAGCAGGAAGCGACCACTCACCAGTTACTGTCATGGGCAAAACTGGCTGAGCTTGGGGAAAAAGTTAATTTATTGCTAAACAAATCAGAGCAGGATAAAGAGAAACAAAAGTAAACCTTAAAGCACCTTCCCTCCACCCCTCTCTTCTTCCCAGGCTTAAGCCCAGAGTACAACTCCTCCCCATAGCGGCACAGGGAGAAAAGGGAATGGAGGTTGTGGTCAGTTCATTACACGATACCTCTGCCTCTCCTTCCTCCTCAGAGGAGGACTCCTCAAAATTTTTGTAAAACTTTATGATAAATTCCCAGGCAATGAAATATTGAAATCATATGGAGATTGATGATATATTTATATACCATTTTTTCCCTGCAAGAGGCCAGGGTCTTTAGCATTTGTATTAAAAGTTTGTGGGTGTTTTTTTAAATTTTTTTGCATTTTTATGAATGTAAAAAGAATTTTGCAACTAAATGGGCTGTAAGAAAACTGTAAAGAAAATGATAATGCTGAACTTATTGAAACATCTCTGACTGAAGATGAAAATGTGTTGGAATTTTATTGTGTGCCTGCTAAGACACTGACTGACGATTTGGCTGTGTTTATTTTGGTCAGATAGGCTCAGGACAGTCCTTTAGCAAGCAGTAGACATTCTACATCAGTAACCTTCAGGACAAGAGGTTATATGTGCATATTAGTCAGAATAGACTACAGGAAGCACTGCGTAATCCCACATGATTCTGCATATGTTCAAGGTAGCACCCTTGCCAGTTATTATGACTGCTGTCTGCCTTTCTGAGTCCTCTGATAGGTCTCTGTTTTTCCCTAAAAGATGTTTCTTGGAAGAGATGGATTATCTGTGCACATGAAGAATGTCTTACTCATTCACTGTTAACTCCAAATTCTGTGCTGACTGTTTATGCATCAAGTTATCAGTCTAGCAGTGGTTACTTGCTGAATGCCCTCAGTACTCTTTGAGTCTTTAGGGCACACTGGGGACAATTAGGATTTCTGGGTATATGACAGCTACTGATACCGCTGAAGAGAGTGTACTCACAACGTGAACAGACTTTCTGTGTGGGACCTATCAGAAAGAAATGAGAATTGTGGTAGCCTTATACTTGAAAAGCTTTTTGTATAGTTCTAGTGTTTGCCAGCAGCCCAGTTCTTAGCAAATATTTTACCATCTTTTTTAATACCTGTTTCAGATGGAAAGCATTACTGGACCCCAAGTGTGATCTTTAAATCTGCCAGTTCATAAACTTGATAATTCAGAATAACAGCTTATCACAAGTTATGAAAGAATGAAACCTAGAAATTCTGCTGCTATTACACCAACTTGTCACTGCAAATGGAATGATGGTTTTTGGTGCACATCCTTGATAGAAACTTAAATATAGAAAATTGTTATCAATTATCTCTGTTTGACACCATCATATTAATCTTCTTGCTGACTACTGTAATGGGCTATCCTAGACAAGTTATACTTTTGTACTCCTTTCAAGTATGCGCATTGTGCAAGAGCTTTCACTAACGTTATCATGCCTCTTCAGCCCACTTCTTAATAACTCAGTACCACCCAATTAGTGACATATAAGTTTGTCACTTTATTTGCAACTTAGGAGTCTCTGAAAAGACAGTGTTATTTGTGCATAATGGAAACAATCTCAGTTCTAAATTAATAGGAATGTTGAAATGACCTTGTGAATATACAGTTCTCTCAAACTATTCTTATACCTGTATTTCATCACTAAATAGAATAATTAGTCCTTTCTATTTTCTTCTTTTTGAGACATAAAAAATCCTTGCTCGCTGAGTTTGAAAAGTAACACTTAAGTAGCACTTATTGCTCACAGACCCACCAATATTTTTTCTAAAGGTTTCTCTGCCCTTCCATTAATTTGAAGAGATCTGCCCCATTTCCTTTGAAATGTCAAAGGAAAATTAAATGAAAAACCTTGCAAGCTCCCATTTACAAGCTGTCCACTTACTTCATAGTCTGGCTATGGCATGCACTTGCTTGATCTGTAAAGTGAGTCTCCCAGGGAGCACGAGCAATTGAATGAATTGCATTTTTATCCTTTTTAGATCAGTAGGTAATGTTTGTATTGAATAAGCCTATACTGTGATATAATCGTGGAGTTGCCAAGAAAGTTAAAAAAAGAAAGGTAGTTGTGTCTCTAGGTGATTCAGAGAGAACAGAAAAATATATTTTCAAATAACAGTGAAAAATGGGAGAATATGTTAAAAAAAAAATTCTGAATGAATACAGAATTTGGTAGACTGCTCTTTTGAAGGTGAAAATATTCCAGCAATACTCAGGACACTATCAGATTTGATCATAAGTATCGCTGAAAATTCTATATAGAAAGCAAATATTTTGGCTCTTGGCTTAAAGGGCTAAATAAACAGCTAGAGCAAAACCACTGTACAAACAGGTTGTTAGATGGCTAAAGTCAAGACTCTCTACTCCAAGGACCTCCTACATTTTGTGTAAGAAAAGGGAGTTGTAATGCCCCATAATTAGCTATAGGATTCTGATCTGTGTTCAGAAGAGACTCCCTTATTTACAACTCTGCTCTATTCAAACTTTTATAGCACCATTTTCTTTTCCTTCTTTTCTCAGTGCATCATGTAGTTAATACTGGCCAGTCAGACCCTGGAGATCTCTTGTAGCACAGGTTAACTGAAATTTGTTAGATCCCCTCTTCCCTGGGACAGAGACTGAACGTTTCATTGCCATCATAGAATAGGGAAAGATAGAGGAAACATCTGAAGATGGGTGATGGGGACAGGTAAAGAGCTTTTCTTCCATGTGGAAAAGGTGGGGTCCATCACTAAGACTGGAAGGGGTTTTTTTCACCCTCTAGGGCTAACCATCGCATATCTCAGGCTCTTGTTTGGCAGCAATGTTAGCTGGGGCTCTTGTGCAGAGGGGAGTGGAGAAATCCTTCCCATTGTGCCTCCTCAGTACGTGGTACACTCAAACAAGTGCCTTACAGTGGCCCACATGATCCGTGTGAGAATGCAGATGACCTAAGCATGCTCTGAGTCTATAAACTTATAACATAGACCATGCAAGGATGTGCATTTCCTAGACTTCATAGCAAAAAGTTGTGGTTTAAGCCCTTAAGAACTGTTGGGCTCAGCATAGTGGTGTGTAGGAGAGATCTGGTATCTTACAATGTTGGTCAGATAAACGATCTAAGGGTCCTTTTGGCCTTAGCCTCTATGATTCTATTATATCAAACTCTTCACCATCATAGACCTAAATTATGTGAGTGCCCTACTGCTGATAGAAGTACTGAGTGTTTTTATAACCTTGCACAAAGCATTTTGATTGCAGACAATTTGTGATTTTATTCCCTGTTCTGTTTCCATCAAATTGACTTTGGTTTGACAAAACAGCTCTGTTTATGTTGAAGGTCACCCCTTCATAAGAAGTGATTAGTGGAATCCTTTTTACAGTTAATCCTTCAAAGACCTTTATTTACTATTTTCTTGACTTTGCATCTTCAAAACTATTTATGAGTTTCATCATCTAAAAGCTCAGAACAAAATCCTGTTGTCTTTAATCCAGAAGAGCTGTTTTTTAAAAGACTGAGCTGGTTTAGAACCTCAGAATTTCATAGTGAGATTTGTTTTCTCAGCAGCCATTAAATCTGTAAATGTTTTCTTGTCAAATGGTAATCTGCATAGAAAAAAATTAATCATCTTGCTCTAGCTCCTTTCAGTTCACACCTACAAAAGTCTGCTGTAAAAAATGTTATCAACTTGACTATTGGCTGCTCTTGCATAACAACTATAGTTATTGTCTTCTACCTTTCCAGGTAGAACAAGACAACCATACCAGTCAATGCAGCAGGTTTTAATACTGGGTAAAAAAAACATACAGAGGGTTAATCTCAGTATTTGTGTATTACCTAATACTACATTTGGCAAAGAATCCTTACTGCAAGAGAGCACTTTTTTGTTTAATTGATAAAAGAGAGTATGATAATATGTTTTGCCCAGATGTTGACAATTAAAGATAATGCATTGAAACAAGAACATGGGCTGTGTTTACAGGTGATTTGAAAGTGATTCTAATTTATTTTAAGGGTTAAAGTGACTCTGCCCTTGCACATTCTTGTGACTAACTTCAAACACTTTGTTTTCTTGTGCAAACCTCTTACATGAAGGGTTATGTTCTTGGGGTAAAGGCAACCATCCTCTTACATGGGACAGGCAGTGGGAAAAAAACTCCCGCAGTAGCAGATAAAAGCCCAGGAACTGTAGATCAGGGCTAAAATTGTCCCCATTCCCTGTGCTCCTGCAACAAATGCAGCCAGAGATGGAAGTGCAATTTAATGAGACACAGTTTAATCTGGATCTCTTCTTGGACAGAATTGTTAAGTGCATGCCCTTATGCTAGGCCTGAGATAATGCCACAAACTATCCCATAGATGTGCATCAATTTGATAGGTGGACCACTTGGTGGATAAAGAACTGGCTGGATGGCCACACACGAAGAGTTGTGGTCAATGGCTCAATGTCCAGCTGGAGACCAGTAATGAGTGGTGTCCCTCAGGGATCGGTGTTGGGATCAATCTTAACACCTTTGTCGGTGATGTGGACAGTGGGATTGAGTGCGCCTTCAGCAAGTTTGCTGATGACACCAAGCTATGTGGTTTGCTTGATATGTTGGAGAGAAATTGTGAATGCTCCATTGCTGATGGTGTTCAAGGCCAGTTTGGACAGAGCCTTGAGTGTCATGGTTTAGTGGGAGGTATCCCTGCCCATGGCTGGGGGGTTGGAACTAGATGATCTTAAGGTCCTTTTCAACCCTCACTGTTGTATGATTCTATGACAAAATTGATTGTTATCACTTTAAAAATATATGTAACTCTACTTATCTCCTTACAGATCGTTTAGATATTCAAATTACCAAGCTTTAGTGCTGGAAATTCAATTAAAGGAGTAAAAACTCTATGTTGTAATAAACTTTAGTATTTGAAATAGCTTAATAAAATGAACTTCATCTCAGATGTGTCTTTAATGTGTAACTTTTAATTATTTCATTCTGAATTAGCAGAACTTGTTAAAAATGTATCATTGTTCTTTACAACACTGTGAGGTATCAGAGACTCGGGGCTCTCTCTGCCTTTGAAAGCACATTCAGCTTGGTATTACAGGCCTTTCTTAGGTGAACTGAGGATGCTCTACAACTATTAGTCCCTTACAGATAACTGAACACAGAAATGAATGATTTGCTATTCAGAACAACAGATTTTACTTATCTAATGGATGTAATTTTGTAAGATTTTACTTATGTACTTGAAAAATCACCACAGCAGATGAAAAAAACCCAGCCCTACTGCATGTGTCTTATAAAAGCTGTTCTACTCACACACAGCAAGCAAAACAAAAAGTGGCCTGATGGTCACTTTAGCTCTAGCAGTGTTTAGTTTTCCTTTCTGTCAATGGAAACATTGTGAGTGTTTAAATGACTGCATGAAAAACAGGTTTTTAGTTATGCTTTTTTTGCAGCTCAAAACTCTGATGTCATTCCTATTTCCAACCTTAGCAAGTAGGGAGTAGGGAATAGGGTAGTGATGTGAAAGGTGAAACTCCCTGAAGTCTGGCTAAGATACAGACTGAGACTTCAACCATCTTCTTGAACCCAGCCCAGAACAAGGACAGCCAAACACATTTCTCAGGGCCTTGTCCATTTAAGTCCTCTATATCTCCAAGGATCTCCTGCAAAACAGACCCTGCTTGAACCAATCCCGCTGCTACATGTGTTTCTTAGGCTCCATGTTTGTCTTTTTCATACACAGTGACTGTGGTTTTCCTAGAGACTCACGAAAAATGACAGCTCAAGCAGGATGACATGGGCAAGTGAAGTGGCTGGTATAAATGCTAGAACCTTTATCTGCTGAAGTGTATTTGCACAAATATATATATGCACATATCACTGCTTCCCTCTGTGTTTTTTCGCAGCCATCCTTTGCTATTGAGGTGCAGTGGTGCTCAGAACAGATTCAGATTGCAGATTGCACAGGTTATTTATGCCTATTTCTCTTACGAGATACTCTCCACCCCACATGTCCCAGATGACCATTTCTGAGTTTCTGATTTTTTTTTATGATTTTGAATCTACATAGCGACATTTTGAAACATACATGCTTTCAACTATTCATTTTGTGAGAGAAAGCAGCAAGTTGAAGATCATTTTCTGTATTTTGAGGACAAAACCCCCATATCTCTGGTATTGCGGGTTGCTGGTTAATTTGGGGTTTGCTTGTCAGGTTTTTCATAGATTCTTAGCTAGGCTGGCTATGTGTCCATATTACTTTCACTGGCCAATCATACCTGAAAACTTCAGGAGAGACAAAAGTAATTTGAATATGTTTCTCTCAAGTGCCTCTGCTATCTTTAGCTTTAAATTTATCACCTTTTTAATGGTCTAGTCCTCAGACACCCCAGGGAGAAACTTGGGTCATTTGCTAAATAAAAGTACTAATCTGTTAAATTTCTCATTGAAAATCCATGTGGGGCTCAGCAGAATATTATGCTTCAGAGGATAATTATCTCATGGTCAGTTGGTGGTGGGAGTGATTCAAGGAAGCAGGCAATGAAGCTATAAAAATGGCAATCCTTCTGTCTTCCAGTCACCTTAGAAAAGACTGAGTAAAACTGGATTCTTATTGCATCTAAATGTAGGTGCAGGTAGTCCATGGTAATATTTGCATGCAAGCACTACAAAAATGTGACTGGGAGCACAGGTGGGAGTTAATCCCTGTGGGCCACACCAGCTCATGGTGGTGGTGGTGAGGGCTCTGCAAGTTCATGAATACTGAAGTTGGCTGAACGCACCATTAACACGTTGATCTGAAAAGTGCTTGCACATATACAAAGCGTTTGTGTCTCTTTATCAGTTTTGTGTCTCAGACTTCATGCTAATGTGAAAATACAAATCCCAGCAGTTTCACATTAGCAGAGCTCCCAAAGTTCTACTCTCCTTATTTGTCATTAAATATTTTACTGGAAATATGACACCAGTGATTTTCTAATTAAAGTCCATTTCCTAGCATGAAATACTTCTATATACAGCACCACAGATTTATTCTTTCGAGACTGCCTTCAATTTCATGCTTGCTTACAGCAAGTGTTACAAATACTTTATTTTTGTTGAGAGAATCATCATTGACATAGTGCTGCATTTCTGGAGCTTGTTGATTGCTGATTGCTCTTAAGATCTAGTAATTCTCAGTAGATCTCACTTAGACATCAGTGCTGTGTGTCCAAATTTGTATTTGAGCTTGCATAGAGAAGTTATGTTCACATGCAGACACTGAAACCGGTTGCTGATGCTGAAAAGATAACATCATAGAATGAAACAAGAAAGCAGCTTGTATCTCTTGTATGGCAACCCCCCCAAAAAAAAGCTGTCTTTAAATGAGTTATGTATTGTTCTCATGCAAGAGCAATAGAATGATTTGAGTGAAGTAAAAAAGAACATCTTGCTTTTGAAAATGTCTTGGAGGCTAAAGGAAATGGAGTTTTATGTTCTAAATTTCTATAATCTGAACTACATTAGAAGAGTTGGAGAGGCATTCTTGACTGAATTTGTAATTAAAACAATTTAAGAGCAGACGCTGGGATGTAAACTTTTTATAAGAAAAGCATTGTCTATACATACATTTCAGTGAATTTACAGTTATGTGCTATGTGAAAAAGTTGGGTTTTTTTTTTCTGAACTTGTTAGATGTAAATAATTTAAGATAGCAGAAAAAGGAGAGCATCTCCTTTCAAAGACCATATAAGTAATAATGACAGCCCTTGAGATCCATAATTTGTGGTCTCTAGTTTAGAACTAAAGGTACTCAGTTTTTCAGTAAAGAAATTTGAAAGCTACTGCAATAACAGTTTATATCTCTTATTTGATTTAGCTATAATTTATCTCAAGGCTCCTCTATAAGGAGATTGCTGTGTGTTTTGAATGAAACGGGTTTTTTTCAAAGTTAGTTGGAATAATTCATGTTAATGAATTCAACCATGTAATTCTACCATATTTCATGTTTCATTTTACATGCAAATATGAATTAAGTCTTTTTTATGCTATTAAAAGTGTGGAATTTTCTCTTTTTTTTTCTTTCCTGTTTACATCTGAGCACTGTAATAACATTCTGTTGGACAAGTTCTTATTTAATTTAGCCTATCGCAGCAGATCAACTGTGCCACTGCTTTAAGCATTCTCTTTCATTCTGGTGTACTACCTAATCTGGGGGATTCTGTCTATATCTTCTTGGGATTTTAACATAAAGGTGGCCTTTGAACTCCCAGAATGAAGCTCCTTTGGGATGTAAAGCATATCTTGTGATTTGGGGAAAGCATATATGATTTGGAAAAAAAAAAATGCTGAAATCTCCTGTAGATAAATCTTGAGCAGATAAAAAATAGCTGTATTATTTCTTATTGAGCATTTGTTTTTGACTCGTCCCTTTTCTTCATGCATAGCTGAGCTTCTGTAGATATGTTTTCTTTCAGGTTAGTTATTATTACGCTACCACAATGATTTTTTGAAGATGAATGTTGGTTTTAGAACACAGATTTCTACACTTGGAGTTTTCAGTAACATCATCTGTAACACTGAGTGATGAATGACATTTCATCATACCAGTATTCTATTTTACCACGTTTGTTTGTCCAAAGGAGTTGAAATATTGGGCAACTTCTGTGCCTGGAGAACCTCTAAATATGTCTGTCTTGTACTCTACCACCATGATACTAATGATGAATTCTCCCTTAGAAAAATCAAAATGTTCACATGATATTTGTTAGAATTTTAAAGCAAAGGGTAAAATATTGGCTCTACTGCATTCAACACAAGCTTTGGTGTTACCTAGAATGAGTCTGGGATTTCAACCCAAAGGAAAAAAAGACAGGATGGTGGATGGGATGGTAGGTACCAGGATGAAGACTTTTTTTAACTCCTTGTTGCAATTCAGATCATTTGTTCTCTGCAGAACAGCAAACTGCAAGGGACAATATAATCCACAGTGCCTGGTGTTGCACTGGATAATTAAATATTTCATGTGCTCAGGGTGGAAAAAAAGGTTCCCTTCTTCTTTTCCTAGGGATAAAATGAGCTGTTGAGCTTCAGTTTGCCATTTTTATATTATAATGCCTTGGAGCTGGTGAGCTGCTATGAGCTGCAGCAGTGGAAGGCATCAACCTTCTCATTTTAATTGCAATTAATTTCCCCATTTTTCTTGATTTCTACATTAATTTTGTCAATTTTAATCTCAGAATTATTTCCCTCAGAAATATGCAATCATGAAATTTAGGAAGTAGTAGTTCAAAAATTCTCCTCATTAAGAGAAGGTTTGATTTCCTAAAAGACTTAAGTGGTTGTGGTCAAATTCATGGACAGTATTACGGGATGGTAAAGAACAAGTAATTTTGTAATGTAATGGTTTCTTCCTTAACTGTTACGTGTGATTTAAGCTGTGAAAAGTGCCAATGATAAACCTGGAAATGTTCTCTTATGAGAGGTTTTTGATTATTTGTCTTGTCAATTGGGAAGCTTTAACGTACTCAGAATTCATGATTACACAAATTATTTTATTTAAATTGCTACCCACATACAGCAAATATGAATCTGTCCTCAAACCTGGCCTAGACTGTTTTAATTTAGAGAGTTATTTCTCATTCTAATGACTGCAGATGCAGTCAGAAAATGCAGAAAGCTCTATACTTTTATCTGCATGTTAATTCCTAGTCTGTTCTCACATTTATTTCTCACTTGTGTCGAAATTTAATACTGGATGAATGAGATGCATGACTGGTGGAGGAGAGTGAATTTGATTTGATTTTGTGGAGGGTATTTCCTTATTTCACACTAATGCAGTTCTCAAGGAAAGGTTTTTCACTGGCCTTGATTCCTTTTAAATTTTGAGCTTTTTTTTTATATGAGTTTCATCTGAATATGATTTTTAGATGTTGCTCCAAAAGTTTAGATAAAACACCACTGACACTAATACCTGTAACTGTACAGTGCAGATCATATGTAAAAGACTTAAGGTCTGTCATGATATCAGGCACCAAAACAATAACAGCTTTCTTCAAAAACACATATTACTGCCAAAAATACACGTGAGTGAATATTGCTTGGCTGAGAAAGGAATGACAAACTGTTCCAATACATTGGGTAGCATCAAAACTAGCTTTCTAGTATGTAGTTATAATACTATGGTATTTTTCTCCATAAGTCAAAGCATTTTAGTAAACTTCAGCTGTTATAAAATAAAATAAAAAAAAAAAAAAAGAAAATACAGGTATAAAAATATAATGCAGCCCAGATTTCCATGATAAAGACTCACAGGCTGAGAAAAACAAGGAGGTCAGATCAAAAACAGTGCTTTCTTTGGATGTTTTGACCAAAAGTTTGCTTTCTTGGAATTAACACAGTGCCTTAGCATTAGCCTTTCCACTGAAGGTGCTTGAAGTTTCCTCATTGCAACATAAAATCTCTGGCATAATGCTGGACAGTTCTCTTCTGATGTGTGAAAGCCTTCCCAAAGGAAGAAAAGTCTGTAAGAGAGATAATGGTGGGCATCTTTGGTGAGGGAAGACAAGACCTGACTACATGAAACCCCACCTCAGAGCATTGGACATCAGAGGTCTGGTATTTCTAAATGCATAGCGGGCAGCATAAGAATCCTGAGTCCTAGAACAGGACAAGTCATTTGGCTGGAAGATTTTAATAAGTTTACTCTGAAATCCAGATTATCCCTTGAAAAAATTTAACTTACATGAATTACAACATGCTAAAACACAAAGGTTTTCTTTCACTGTAAAATTATTAATGGATTTCATATAAATTGTTTCCTTTCATTCAGATTTAACTCATTAGAAAATACATTTGTCTTGCCATTTAGACACGTTATTTTAAAAAGGTACATGTGAACCCAGGACAAGAATATGCTCATACTCATAAGAAACGTCACAAACATTCCTATTAAAAGGTAATATTCACTGTTCATAGAGTGATGTTTTGATATAATGTGCAATTAAAAGTGGACATCTGAATACTTTTTCTTTCCTTTTCTCTTCTCACACAAGTTTATTTGGTAATGGTAGACATGGAAGTAATAACAGCCACATAGCTAGTAACATGGGTGTCTGCCTGCCTGCTCAGTCCATCTTGTGAATATGTTATACCTGTTCTAGTAGCCCCATCACCAGTCTCATGGCAACTACTTACCTCCCTTTACTTACCACAGTTCTTTACATAAAAGCATTATAGAAGCATACCTGCAAATGTTTACCTTTTGTGTGGGTTTGACTTTGCAGTCCAAATATATTCAGTTTTCTCTCTAGAAGAAAGCAAATTAGAAGAAATCAGGAAGAACATGCTGGGTTCCTGACATACAGAAAATGTTACTGAAAAAGTGCATTATAAATCTATTACAACTCAGAATCAAATTGATCTTTATTAGGACTATTTTAACCTCAGGAGTCACAGAAAATAGTCATTTCTGCTGAGAAGAAATCTTTATATACAGAGAAACAGACAGGTTTTTTACTATCTGTCAGCAATGATCATAGCAAAAGCAGTGGTTAAATACAGGCAATGCAGCGTGTTGCTGCACTAAGTGGCAGTTGTAACACAAGCGGTTTGATTGCCTGTGTATGGTAGCACTGTGCCAGCAGTTACAGTCACCATCTCAGTATTATTACTGTGATTATATGTGCAAGTTCATAATTAGAGATGAAGAGGTAGTAGGGGAAAATTTCACTTATTTCATTTGATCATTTGTGGTTGTATGGAGTCCTCTTCATGATTACTGAAGTGTTTGAGCTAGTACTCAGAACAGGCAAATGTTACAGCCCAATATCCTCTTGTAACACTTTCTGGAATAGTTCATTCAAGAGAGTAGTTTGTAATTTAAACTCTTGTCCTTTCTTACACAGGCTATCTGCTTAGAAAACAGAAAATGAAAGGTGTGCTTACTGTAACTGATGCAGTGTAACAGGATACTCTACAGTGCAAACATTGGCTGTTCTCTGTTTCTGTGGTCTTCAGACAGTTATTCAAACTTAAAGTATGGATCTCAGAACAGCATGATCTGCTCAGTCAAGTCAGATAATTTCTGAATTGTGAATCATTAATTCATTCTATGCCACTAGATACTATGTCCCCATTTCTCTTCTGCTTCAAAGTATTTGTGAACTTAAGCTATGGACAAAGGCAAAGTCTACTTATCTGTATGCAGTGACTACAGTGTGAATTGCTCTGACTTCATGCACTGAATTTAATCTCTCCATTCATGAGCCTGTACCATAATGCTCAGGTCCTTCATGGCTGGCACCCTTAGACTCCTTTTTCTGCACATTAATAGCAGAGCAGGATAAAGACTTACAGTATTTAATTTCTTGTTGCTCTTGTTTAGTTTTACTGCACTAAGCCCAAAAGCACCAGCTGCACAAAGGCATCTATATTTCCTTATATGACCGTATGTGAAAGATTATCTTTGTGTCAAAGAACATGTGATACAATCTAAGAAGGAAACGGCAGCTAAAAAAAAAAAAATACAAGCAAAGTGACATACCCAAGGTCAAAAATAATTTCCTGGTTCTGTAATCCTCACTGTTTCTCTTCTTGAGTGTTATCAACGCCAAATACAATATAAAACCTAGAATACTGTGTGCTGCACGTTACAGTTCCTATATTACAATTGCATAGAAAACAGAGGATATTTCCACTCACACTGTAATGAAACATTCCTTCGGAGAGACTAATGAGATTCTGTATGAAGCATCTGCTGCTTGCCTTCCATTAGATCATGCACCTTTGAAAATGGGGAAATCCCTCTTAGTAAAAGATAGAATTATAATAATGATCATTTATGAACTAGAAGCTAAAACCTAGCACAGTAGTAAAGTCCTATGTTGCCTTAACAACTAACCCCTGAAAAGACAGAAAAAAAATGTACTGAATAAAGACTCCAAGGTCAAAAGAACCTGTCTATAATAAAAATTTGACTTGAGAGAAGGTTGATCTCCATTGTAAAGAGATATGGGAAGTGTTAAACCCTTCTTATTGGAGACAACTTGACTGAAGCTTTGTAAAGGATTTCCCAAAAGCTCGCTAAAACTGATTGTGGATTATAATGTTAAACAGTAGCCACTGAAGACTCAAGGAAGAAGAAAACTTGACTGCTGAAATAAAGTGCAGTTAAATACCTGTCTCTGTCCAGCGGACCCATGAGGCTATCACAGTTTAGGTAGTGCCTTTCACCAGCAACATGCAAAGAAGTCTCACAGCTAGCATTTTGGGCAGTGCTGATGAGCAGCCAACTCTATTTCAAAGGTACTGAATGGACAATGCCTTTGGCATGAGCTTGTCCCAGGGATTCAGTTCATGTTCCAAATCCCTCACAGGATTTGGCAACCACATCAGTTCTGCTCCCAACTAAATACAGTATTGTTCCACTGAAGATTATTTTCTCCCAAATATTTCTTTATTTTTCCCTAGAAGGAATGTAGGAATGTTGTTGGTGAAGTACCCTGTGAAATTAAACATTAAGAAGATTTCTTGTTAGCTAATTGCTTCTCACATTAGAGTTTATGCTTCTGACATAATGTGGAAAAGGACTGGAATCCTAATTTATCAGGGTTTATTTTTTTTTTTAATAAATATCCAAGCAGCATATTATTTTTATTTAATGCAATTCACCCACTTGGGATATTTCTTATAAACACTCCTTATAAAGTAATGTTAGCATTGAAATTATGGTTTTGCACAGCTTGCTGAATAGACTCCTAGTTTGTTCAACAATTATTGCTGAAATGATGGTGATCTTAGGAGCACTTGTTCCTGTCTGACATTCTTTCCCTGTGAATAATTATTTTACAGACTATGCTTTAATTGCAGGGTGTAGGAGGTACTTTCTATAACTGCGAAGTATTAGAAGGGGACATGGTCTGCAGATCATTATATGTGCTACCAGGAATAAGAACACTTCTGAAACCAATGACATTTGTCAAAATTAGTTAATGTGTTGATTAGGAGCAAGAGGTCATCTCTAGGAGAGGTCTCCTAATAATTGCTCTCATGGTGAGTGCTGTTAATTATTCAACATAATATGAAGGATGTAGGCCTTCTCTGGTGAATTACTTCTTTTTTTCTTTTATTTACAAACAGGATACATTAAAAGCCTTGAGTTACTTAAATTTGGATTTTTAAACAAATACAGACTGACAGTTTTCTTGATAGCCTGCAAGCATTGCTGAAGAGGAGGCAAGTTACAGTCATCCAAACATTATGCATATTTCATGATTTCTATCAGAACATAGAGTGATGTAAAATAAAGCTGTTAATGGATTTGAGCATCTATGCTCAAATTAAACTAGGCAAACATCACTGCAGACGTTTAAAGTCATACACTAACAAGAGTACCTAAATAACTTACGTCAGAGATACTGCTTTCAATGCTGTCTCTTACAGTGCTACTATTTTTTTTTTGTTTTCACTCTATCTGATTTTGGCAAAGTAAAGACTTATGTTCTCTGCATAAGTGCCCTAAGCCCCAGGTGACAAAAGCAGGTCAAGAGTGATCAGAAGTCTAAAATTCTATGAGTAAGTATTGAAGGAATTGGGAATTTTAGCCTAAAGAAGATTGCAGAATGGACATGGTAGAGACTTTGCCCAGGTAAAAGATACAAAGCTATCCTGTAGAGAGCCAGCTCTCTATGTCCGGGGTACATAGGACAAGAAATAATAGGTTTATATTGGAAAAAAAAACACAAACAAACAAGGTTCTATTGAGAAATAAGAAAATATTTCTAAAGCAACCCAGCAAAGCAATGAACTGAATTGGAGGCTGTCTGGTCTAATTTGGACTGTCACTTCTCAGAGGTGATTTAAACATAATGGTTTCGCCTTGGGGGATGTGGTTTCAGCAAGATCTTTTCTAGACTTTTTTTGCAGAATTTTATCAAGGAAAACCACATAAGATCCCATAAAAAAAAAAAAAAAAAAAAGCAGTTTAATCAAAACAAGTCTAATTCGAGTGAAAATTTCATTTTTTGTCATGTTTTGGGTAGGGGTTGTGTTTGTTTCTTTTTCCAGACAAATCCTCATAACCAACTGAAAACTCTTGTTCCTGAAAGGGTTCAAGCCATTTGCTTTAATCATCAGTAAGGGGGTTGGTATTATAGATCATGCAGTAAATTAGCAACACCAGGCACCCCATGGAGTTTACAAGCATTACATAACTAGGCAATTCTATCTGGACTTGCTCCTGTACTTTCTGATATTATTTCATATTAAAGCATATTATTTGGCAACATGTAAGATTGCATCTGAGGAAATTGGAATCAATAATCTAGATTTCTACTTAAAGTCATATGTATAAGGCAGAGGAGATGATGTGCAGTTATCTCGGAGGGTTGCTAGATGGTGCTAAAGCATGTACAGAAGTGTACCCCTAGTAATTGCTGCGTCCACTGTTTCGGGTAACAATGATTTTGAAAAGAGAGAAAAACTGAAGGTGTTTTCTGCCTGTCCTATTTTCTACATCACCTCCTCCAGTGGAAAGAACAACTCGGCTTCTTTGATTTCTCAAAAAAATGTTTTATTCATATTTGCCCCAAATTGCTAAGCTCATATTTTTACGCACTTTCACAGTATCTCCTATGTACGACAAAACGTACTAAATATATTTTGATGGTGAGACAATTTACCAAAAGGTGACTTTTAGGGAAAACTGGTAATTTTTTTTTTTTTTTTTTTTCCAGAAGGATGCATATTAAGGGTTGGGTTCAGCTTAGAAATTCGCTTAGAAATTTCTACTTGCTCTCTTTTTTGTAAATGTTTGCTTGACTGCAGGAAGGAGAAATAAAGGGCATAATATCAGGAAAGTAAAGTGAGTGTTGCACCAAAAATGGAATGGAATGGTTCAGGTAAAATGTGAAAGAGTTAATTTATACTTTTCATAATTTTACAAGTAAGATAACTAAGCTATTAATGTATTATTTATTTTGCACATATCATAATTCAAAGCTTGCTTTGCTTTGATTTTGTTTCATCCAAAGTGCGTGTTCTTTATTTGCGCAGTTACAGTAACTGTAATTTCCAGCATATTTTGTGTGATTTAAATTCATCCTGTGGTGTTAGCTGAGAGGGATATTTTGAGAGGCCAATGTAAGCTTTAGGTCATATTTAAGATAATACCTTTTCTCAAGTGAACACATTAAGAAGTTATACAAAACCTATTAAAAATTAAAAAGTAAAATACATTGCATTTCCTATGGGAAAAGTTGTGGTGTTAGACAATAGGTAAGAGTACACAAGGGAAAAAGTATTCTTAGATGAATAATTGAAATATTTGCATAAAAAATATAAGAATTATTCTCAGAATGATTTGCTACGTCTTGTACATGATGCTGTTTTAGAAACTACCTAAAATTAAAGAAAGCTGAAATTAAATTGTTTTGATTCCAATAAATGCTGGCAATGACAACATTTGTCTGAGTAGTTTGAGAGAATTTAACATTAATCAGGGTTTTAATTAGGAAAACAAAACTTTGGCTATAATTCTATGGAGACAAGCTGTAAAAAACTTCATAGGATGGATTCAATTAACTTATAGCAAAACCAACATGAAAACACTCTGTGATTTAACAAGCCCAAAGTCTGCCAAAATTTCATTCATCAAACAAATTGATCACGCTGCTACCATCATCAGCATTATTAGATAGCATCAATGGTGTTCTTTATGCTTTATTGGTTAGTTACTTCATTTTTCCAGGCATACAAATAGGTGGCTGTTTTCATCATCTCGGAATGTCTCATACACCACTGAAATTATCATTTCTGTCCCACTATGATATAGAAGAGTGTGTCAAAGAATGGACAATCAAATTAATCACAAAAAAGAAAATCACTGAGAGAAATTATTACTATGTATGAACAGTAGCTGGCATGAGGCTTTATCTTAGCCTGCTGTTTACTATCACTATAATATCTGAAAGAGGGAAGAGATAAACTTGCTCTGCCCATGCTCTGAACTGACCAAACATGAGCTATCAACAGTTAACACAGTCCCATGTCCAAACAAGGCTAACAAGGATACAACCATTTTAAAGTGAAATTGAATTGCATACCAGCAGCGAGTCTTTTCCTGAAACACACACTGTAGATAAGTCCTTTTTTGTTATTAATGGGTATATGTCAGGCTGCCTTCAGCTGTGGTTATATGCTGAGGTTTTTTTTAAATATAGAATGAAAGATCACTGCTCACAAAAGAGCCAATGAGATTCCAGTGAGGCCAATGAAAACTTTTTGTTATCTATTTGATAGCTGCTTAGGTCAAAAAAAAATCATTTTTATTTTAGTCAAAAACATTCCTCAGATCAGTAAACAGGATTTTAAAATGGGTCTTGATTAACTTAAAAATTCTATAACAAAATAATTTTTAACTTGAATTAGGGAAATCTGTGTTTTATGATTTGCCTTGTTCCTACTAAAAATGCATGTTAGTTTGATATTATGTATTTGACAAAGACAGCATGTTAGCCAGAGCTCCTCAATACTGCCCATTCTCTGTTTTTAAAATGCTTTGTACATCTTGATATGGGTTTTCACCTGGATCATGTTGTTAACTCTGACTGATGGCACAGCCTCTCCTGAGTTAATCAACAATACCACTCTTGAAAAAAAAACTCAGAAAAGAACTTCCCAGTGTGGACTTCTCTCACTGCCTATTTACAGATTTTATGTAATGAACGTATGCCCTGAGATAAGCAAACACTCAGTAGAATCATAGAATCATAGAATAGTTAGGGTGGGAAAGGATCTTAAGATCATCTAGTTCCAACACCCCTGCTATGGGCAGGGACACCTCCCACTAAACCATGCCACCCAAGGCTATGTCCAACCTGGCCTTGAACACTACCAGCGATGGAGAATTCACAACTTCCCTGGGCAACCCATTCCAGTGCCTCACCACCTCAACAGTAAAGAGTTTCTTTCTCAGATCCAGTCTAAACTTCCCTTGTTTAAGTTTGAACCTGTTAACCCTTGTCCTATCACTACAGCCCCTAATCAGTCCCTCCCCAGCATCCCTATAGGCCTCCTTCAGATATTGGAAGGCTGCTATGAGGTCTCCACTCAGCCTTCTTTTCTCTAGGCTGAACAGCCCCAACTTTCTCATGACTAGGACATGGTTCTCATTTACTGCTGGCAAGCTTGTACTGTTAAACAAAGAATGCAGTTCTCATTAAAATATTAAATTTCTATGCCAAACAAGCATGTCAATGAAAAGAGCCAAGAGGTGTGTTCTCCTCTTTCCTCTGATGTCTGGGTATGAAGTGAGGCATGGTCTTGAGAGACACAGCTCAGAAGCAGAGGAAGACATTACACCCAGGTCTATCTCTTCCTGTATAACTGTACTGAATACAGAGCAAATGCCTATCATGATCATAGAGGGACTGCCAGCAGCAGAGGCTGGTGTGGTTCTTCATGGACAGCTTTAAGCCAGAAGCAGCCCAGCAGAGCTTTAGCAAGAGGAAGATGTTGACTACTCATCATGGGCAGGTAAATGTGCTCATGTGCAACTTCACACACAGGAACTTTATTATTAGTGAAGTTTACGACTAAAGAACTTAAGCTGTGGGTGGTTTTGCATGTACCATCCAAGCCCATGAAACTACTCAAATGGGAATTCCACAATGTGAGGAGAACATCTTACTTTCTAAACATGATCTAGCTTTGAGTGATCAAGATCATCTTAAGAAAGGTCTTAACTGATCTGCAAAATATTAGTGTTTAGAGACTTTCTACTCAGCTAAGAAATATTCTGTAATGGTCCTTAAGGGTTGTGTTTATCAACCACACTTCTGTTAGGTGCAAATGTGAGCCTTTGTGAAAAGGCTACAAAATTACCCTTGATATTTACAGTTTCACAAAGTTTTCTGTGAAACATCTGTAAAGAACTCTATATATTTGAAAAGTAAAGAATTCTTACGATCACAATTATAATAAAAGTATCTGTGTCCAGAGTAATATCCATATGAAGAAAGGAGAAAAATTGTGTTTGCCATCTGTAAAACTTCAGAATAGGTCCAGTGATGATTCATGCCATAGATTAATATAAGTCTAAAATTAAGCAGAAATTCCCAGGTAAATATATGCTAGAAGTCAGGCTAGGCTACATGGCTCACTTAAAAAAATTTGACAGTGATCGTGTACTTCAGAGACTGTCAGAAAACTTGCTTCTTGCTTTGTTTGTTTATAAGCTTGTTTGGTTCTGTGTGCCATTTCCAGTATTGGTGCACTGCAGATGTGTAAGTAATAATCAATACTTCTCAGGGTTTAACTTTCATTGCACAAGCTGATGCCAGGAGCACGCACATTGGCATATCCCTTCTAGGAAAAGATCGCATAGAATTGAAATTTACTCATCTCATGACTCTTCCAACAAGTTTTTTAGCCCTCCCACTAAAATTGAAACCTTTAAAAAGACAAGCTTGCTTGATACAGCTCTAGATGCTTTATGCAGCAGGAAATAATTGTGCTTTTAAAATGCAGTCAGCTGTTTTCAGAGCATACAGTCTACCCACAGAGCGTAACATTAGAGTAGTAACATGCCTCATTTCAAAGCTGAATCTATCAAGGTCTGCAGAAATAGTGCTAAAGAACCCTTCACAGGTAGGAAATGCAATCACTTTCAAAAGTGTGAGCCACCAGAGCTGCTGAGACAAGGGAATTTCAGACCTTGAATGCAATCTCATTATGAACAAGACACATTATCTTTGGTGTTTGGAAAGCAAACCCAGTGCCTTGCATTTGGTTGCAAGATTACCACTTGCATTCTGTCAGAACATGAGGCACACAAGCAGAAGCACAGGAGAGTTAAGCTCTGAGTTGTACCAGAGCAAGCTGTAAAAACTCACAGCTTATTTATATTAAAATATTTTTTTGAGTAAGTAATGCAAACAACTGGGTAAAAAGTGAAGAAAGTATATGGTGAGCAGGAGGTGAGCAGTACGTTTGGGAGCTGTGAAGGGACTGAAGGAATGCCAGGGTTTAATTAATTCCCTATTCACTACATTCCCTAGCCTAAGAATAGAATAAAAATACAAAACACGTGCATCTCTTTAAAAAATAGGCCTTGCAAAGTAAAACAAAAGCAATCAGTCTTGACAGGAAACACTAATGCCTGGGAACTAGTAAGAGGAACTATTCTGCAGCAGAAAGAAAGCATCCTGCAGATGACCTTATGCTTGCTTGTGCAGACCAGAATGGGGTGTAGAAAAGGGGGAGAGAGGATTGGAAAGAGAACTGTTACTTTTCTCCTACTGTTTATTCAGTGTAAAGAAAGAATACTACTTTAGAGACAATACATGCAAAACGCTGTCTTCGCAGGGCTAGTCACTGGCAGGGTCAAAACTTGGATTATTCTAAGCCTCTTGCAGCTTTACTGGCTGCACAGTAGCTGGCATGCTGAAGCTTGATTTGGAGTTGGTCTCAGGAGAGCTATGGAAAACAAAAAACCAAACACCAAAACTGACGCCAAGCAATACCATCAGATTGTAAGCAAAACAGGACAAAACTCTCAGAAGACACTGCCTATCCCTTTCACAACCAGATACGCCATCTGCTCCCAACCTACCCTGAACAAATCAAGCTCATAAATAAAGTAGAGAGCTTTTCAAAAACAGAAGTGCTTGACTTTGACCCACAGCTGTAAAAGCTCAAGTCAAATTTTCTGTGTACTAGAGTTTGTGTTAGAGCTCCATTAGGAAGAAAGGAGGAAAAGTTCACCACATTAATCAACTAGGAGCCTCCTGATCTGTCAAGACTTTCTTGTAAAACATGTGGTTGAATGGAGAAGTTCATAATCCAGTGAGCACTTGTAGTGGAATCAACATGACTTTTTGTATAAATGCTTAACAGCAGGAGCAAAGGGAAAATCTTTAGAAAAATTAATGGATGGTATTTTTTTGGAAAAACTCTTGAGGTTTTTCTATACTTAAGGACCACAGTGGTCTTTAAGCAGAGACAAAGAGAGATGCAAAGGCTTATGGGCATTTTTACAAATGCACATTTTAGAAACAAATTTTTGTCCAGGAAATGCCTGGATGGATGAGCAGTTTAATTGTGCTGCCATTCATGATGCCCAAGAGGAAGCCAGGGAGATAGCATGTCTTCTCAAAGTGTTGCTCACAGTAGCAGTCCAAGAGGTACTCTGCATGCCAGGTCAAGCTTATAAAGACATTTCTGCTTATGTGCGATCTCCACATTCAACTCACACCAGTAAATTGGTTTGCAGCTTACATCTAGAGAGTTCTAGCACCAGAAATTTGGGTAACTGAATTACATGAATAAGAAACCAACTTGACTGCTCATTTGTGGTTCCCCAAACATTTCCAAGAAGTCACAACATCCGCAGTGAATAATTGGAAAACAGTTCTGGACAGCAACATCTGGTATTTCAGATCTGGATTTTTGCTTTGTGTTGGCCTTAAAAGACAATACTCTAAATATATTTTCACAAAAGCAGTAGTGAGTTAAGATGCCTGGCCTGAGGGTTCTTCATTTCAATACATATCATTGTACAAAGCACATTACTATGTTCCTATTATGGGGCACTCCTGTTCGACATAACTGAGCACAAATGCCCAAAATAAAACCAAGGGTTCATCATAAACAGCTTTATGTGCTCTGCCCATGGCCAAGGCCACACCAGAAAGCTTCTTCTATCAATTGAAAAAAAACAGATTAGATAAAAAAAAAAAGAAAAAAACAGGTCTTGAATTTGCTGAAAATTTTTCAGAATAAAATGCTTCAAACGAAACATTTAAAAATAAAAGATGTCCTTATGTGTTGACATTTTGATTCACTGGAAGTACTCTTACTATGTTATTGGTGATCATGCAGGTGAAGGACTTAAACTTCTTTGTGTACAGGAACATAACCAATGCACAGGACAGGCTCTTCCACTTTTTCTTTTATCTGGTTTCTCCCCAGGTAATTGACTGACTTGAAGATCTCCAGTTTCAGGTTTAGCAAAAACATGCTGTCAGTCAAATGAATTTCATTTAAAATAACCTAGTCAGCTTTAACTACCATGGAATTTAATCAACTCCTCTACTGAGCACTTTTGTTTGTAAGAAGTGTAGCTGCACCTCAGTGCATTTTAACTGCACTTTTCAATATACAATTATTTTAGTCTGAAATATGCAAAATCAATGGCAGTGCTGAAAACAATTCTCATTGATTTGAAGTTAATATGTAGTACCCCATCATTAAAATGGGAGTAGCAGCTAAACAGAGTGCCTACAAGATGAAACGAGGAATAAAATATTGGGTAAATTTCTGAATAAGCTCTTGGCTTTAATTATTACTGTTACACAAGTCTTTTCTAATGGGAAATCTGTTATGATATGATCACCATGTATTAGATTTACTATGAAAAAAAGGAAATCAGTTTAAATATATTGCAGTGTTTCTGTCATATATGTTGCAAGCTACATCATCAGGAAATAGGATTTGATTTGCTTGCTCTCATATCCTGCTTTACTGACTTCTACTTTGCTATAGTAACGTCTTACAGCTTTGGGGCTTTTTTCCCTCTGCCTCCTCATAAACAGATGAGGGACTATTTTTTCATTTTGAAGCTCCTGGCAATAAGTTTTGTAACAAAATCAAGTTTCATGACAAGCCCCTTTCAGGGATGCATTATAAATTAATTATCTGTCTTGGTTCTATGTACAGGTTAAGACTTCTGTCTAAATTGCATTATTTGTTGCATGCTAGAATTGTAGGCATTGACAGAGGAGGCTTTGGAGTTCAATTTATCTGGAATTCAAGTTTTTGCTTACAAATATAACTTTGGAAGTCAAGAAAACTGGCTGGGAAAGTCATTGAAATTCAGAGGGCTAAAAAGAAAAATCTTTGAGCTCTATGAAACAGAGCCCTCTGTTTTCCCAAGTATAACAGCATGACACTATTAAGCAATGTCTTTGATCTGCAACAAGCATATCTAATTTGAATTCACTTGACAGTACAACTGAGTATCAACTAAGCCTTTGTGCATCTTCCAGATTACAGGAATACTATATAATAAGGAATATCTTCATTCCAAGCAGGAACATTTGAATTATATCCTTTTCCTCTTCAGCAAATGTCATGTGCTACAAGTCACAGCACTTCAGTCATGTGCTTAGAGTACTATCACAAACCAAGAATAAAATCTGTCACTCACTCCTATACTCCTTTGTGTATAAATATTACTGCATAATGAATATTACCTTACCCAACACACCCAGATCATCAGAATTACTTCAAGACAGTCATGCATTCAAAGTCTAGCACTTGTCCACCAAGGTCTTCTCAAGCTTTTCAAAAGATTTGAAATGGGTCCTATACCTTCCACCTCTGTAAAAGCCCATGCAGCACAAGTGAAAATGATCCTGTCAAAATAACTAGTACACTCGTTACTAATACAGCAAGCAATGCCTGAGAGTTGACTATGGTGGAACAGTTTATGCAGCTCTTGAATGGAAAGGACTACCTATGTGTGCACCTCCTTTACTTCTGAGAGAAAATAAAGGGTTAAACTTTAACACTACAAAGCTTTGGCTGTAATCTTTGGACTTGACTGGTGATCCAGCGTGCAAACAACTCATGCAAACCCATACAGTAAAAGAGCATTGCAAAATCTTCTTAAAAGCAAGTTTTTCCAGTTATTTATTATGCAGGAGCTTCTTCTCATGGGGGATCTCTTTGTTTGGTGGCTTCTTTAGGGAAAAGATGATCCCTAGAGTCACACCATCAGACAGGGAAGCAGTCTCCCCAAGATCAGTTGCTATTCCTATTCTGAAATCTATCTTGGAAGCAGGCAGTTTTTCCATACATGGCAGAAGAATATGCAGTAAAGATAGTTCATGACCAGTCTTGATAGACATTCCTGATGAATGTGAAAACCTGCCTAAAACTTACCTTTGCATATAGTACAAAATCAGAAGAATGTTCTTAAAAAGCAGTACTGTCCTGGCTGGATATAGGGGATCCTGGATGTGAAAAGATTTTCTACTTGGATGGAAAAAGAAATTTTAGATCTTGTCAGTTTCCTAAATTTAATTTCATAAGAAGAGGTCTTTTCTGTGCAAGCAATTTTTATCTATATACACCTATTTTGCAGTTCATTAGCTGGCTAACTGAGTATCAAGCAGCAGCCTCCCATATTCTGTATTATTCAGAAAGGCATAAATCAGAATTGGGAGCTTCCCTTAAGACACACACAGCAATGGAAGATGGCAAGAAGCAATGTCAAAGGAATTGTCTGCTGTGGTTTCAGGAAGAGCTGAATAGAGGCATTGAAAAAGCAGTGTTAGCTGATCAACAAGCCATGGCTCTTCAGAAGGACACAGAAGAATGTAAGATTTCAGTACCCTAGAAAGGATGCTTAGTGGTACAAATTTTTATACTGTCCATAACAGAAAAAGAAAAAAGACTTTTTTTCTAAAGAAAATTATTAATCATTCTCCCTTCTTTTCTATTCTTTTTTTTTTTTTCTAATAGATTTCTCTCCTTGAATTCTTAATTCAAAGATGTTACATGCTAATTCTGCATGGACTGAGGGCAGCAGGAGACACGGCTAGACAAATTTTGCATACCTAAGTTTTGGATGTGGTTCTGGCACCAGTTGCCTTAAGATTGCATATTTATGTACAATAGCACCTCCAATTTATTTACTGGGGCTATACATGCTCAGATACTGTATATACTTAATTACGCAAAGTTTTCTTTTTTCTTTACTTTTGGTTTTGTTTCCTTTTTTTTTTTTCCTTTTAATATTTGGATTATTTTACTTTCCCTTTGGCAAGCCATGACACCATCCATCAGAAATGACAACAGCACTTTCATAGTCTCTCAACCTGATTGAAGACATTCCCATAGCTGCTGTTGTGTTTGAACACAGAATTGCTATTTGGATACTCTTTCAAATACTTTTCCTCTTCTAAGCCACTACGGAAATGGGTTCCTTCCACCTGGTGAGTTCCCACCGGGGGGATAAGGAAATAAGAAAAAATTACTGGGGTAATGCATAATGCCTTTTCCTGTCGTTGTCAAGATTCCCCAAGAAAAACAAATTCCAAGCAGTGTATTCCACACATAGTATTGCGTGGCCTACCAGTGGCTGGAGCTAAGAGTATTTTCAGTAGATTTATGTTGGTGGCAGGATTTTGGGAACAGCTCATTGCTCCCCTCCATTGCAGTAAAAATGTGTCTTCACAGCCACTGACAGATGTTTCCAAGAGAAAATCCTTTGGTTTGCTCAGAAAATTTGTTTCATCTTTGAGACAAGGTCAATGTCAAGATGGAGACCATGGAATATCATTGCTAGTAATGAAGCATGTAAGTTAATGGAAAGAAGTGGCAATGACATGTCTTTTCTTCTAGAAATCAGTCTTGGTAAAGTGTGATTTGTTTTTACTTTTTGACAGAAGAGGTATAGAGAGAAATACAAAATAGATGCTGCTGCCTGCTTTGTGTTTTAGAAAGGCAGGAAGAAGTGATTAAATTCAGTACCGGAGAAGAGCACATTGATTTCAGGCTAGAGATAGGCATATTCTATTCACCTAGGAACTAACTACAGAGCTTTACCCACAGCAAGGTCCCAGACTGGCATAAATCATAGGAAAGAAATAAAGAAGTACCTATGAGTAGATGTGCTGTAAAGTCAGAGATCTCTTCCTGGTTAAATACAGAGCCAGTGACACAATTTAGCACAAACTCATATTATGGCAACTTAATTAGACATCTGACTTTGTGCTTTTGTACTTGGAAGCTGGTCAAAGTATTCCACAGACAGAGCTGTGGCACAGGAAGACAGCCTGAGACACGCCAGGGTATTGAGTTGGATGAAAAGGGAACAAGTACCAGGTCTGTGTGGGACACAGCAATAGCCCTCTGTTACCTCCTTTCCTTCATGTTACATTCTGGCACTCTGGAGAGGATTTCTGACTCCATTCAGTTGCTCTTTTCTGACATATCCCTGCAGGCTTCCGCTTCATCACAGCCATGCCACTGCTGCTGAAACTGCCTTGCCTGCTACAGCAGCAGCCCTTGGCAGGGACCAACCCAGCACTGCTGCCAGCCTCAGATTTCCTTGCAGCAGTGTCGGGACTGGCAGCAAACACAGACCATCATAAGTGCTGCAAGGAATTTATCAGGTATCTGTATCATACTACCTATGATTGCCCGTTGTAACCAAAGATATATGGGCAGAAAAATACAGATTTATTTATTTATTAATTAATTTTTCTCCACTGAAACAAACAGAAGTAATAAATGCTTTGTCAGAACTTATTCTTGACAAATAAAAAGGAAAAAGTAAGGGAAATAAAGGACGTAAGGAGACCTGGGTAGAAGGAAGGTACATACATTTGCTTGTCTTCAACACTCCTATGAAGAATAATTAAATCCACTACAAACAACCTCCTTCAGCACTACGAATTAAAAAAAAAAAAGGAGGAGAATCCCCAGTGGATGTTGTCAACAAGAAGATCAATCATAAAATCAGAGATCTCTGTCAATTTCGCTAAAAAAGTAGTGCAGTATGTGCTAGATACAGATATGGCTTGTGACACATGGAACTATGCTAACAAGTCCTCTGTTGCACATAGGCCTCCAACTTTCTTTGAACTTGGTGGTGCTCCAGCTTCAGGTGAAAACCTCAGACTCCAAAACACCTGGAAACTTCCTGCCAGCTTTAAAAACATAATTAAACCATTCTTAAGCTACACAGCAGAGACAGCATGCTATGCACTGTACTTCACAAGATCTTCTTTGCTTAGTGATAGTCCTTATAGAAAGAGATAAAATACAGATAATTCCCTCTGCTAAGAGTGCAGAAACTCTGCAAGGATTGCAAGGTCTCTTCTTCCTCCAGGTGAAATTAAGTTTAAGGAATCAAATAACATGTGACATTTTCACCAAAGAGAGAAAATAGCTTTGGAGTGCAGAGGTTTCACATATTCAAAACAGGAAGCAAACCCTTGTGTCCCTTCAGCTTTTACTTCCCATGTTTATATATAATGATTCAATGAGATCCCTCAAGGAAGCATGCACTGAACAAGAAAATCCCAAAAGCAAGACGGAAGCAGTGCAATGGAGCTCCCACTTAAATATCCTCTCTGCTGGTGTCCCCCATAAAACTCAGCCAACGAAGTTCTTCCACCTTGAATAACTTTCCTTTTCTTGCAACACCAAAATTTACCAATAGCAAAAAAAATCTACACATGTAAGTGAGGTGTAAAATTTGGTAGAGAAAGCCCTGACCGTTATCATAAGTGAGATTGTTGCCAACAATGAACTTACAGAAATATCAAAATAAAGAGGCAATATCTAGAAGGATCTTAATATTTAAAAAAAAAATAAATTTGCGACATTTGGTTTTTAATTATTATTTCTTCACTCTCTTTCCTCTCCTGTCTTGTAGTTCTTATCTGAGCCTTGTTAAATGTAAGGCAACTACAGATCATGAAATGTGTGAGTTATTAAAATATCTAATAGTTGGAAACAGTGTTTGTGCTTTTAAGTCAGAGGCACAATTAATTTTTTTCTCATGCAGATGAGACTTGCTTCAGCAAAAAACTTGTATATGTAGCAGTCCAGCAACTTTAGCAGAAGAGATTATAAATGGGTCAGTTTATTAGAATAGAATGCTTTCACATTACAGAAATGCTTTGCTACAGTTTGTAATTGAAAAATAAGTTCAGAGATATCTTGCTCCTAAGACTTTCACAAATACCCTTTCATTTGCCAGCTGCAAACACAAAGACACTTTTAGTTACTACAAACAATGATGGAAGTAACATAAGTGTATATAAAGGATCTCTTTCTCTTCAGCATTGTCATGGGTTCAGGAGCAGCAGTCATCTTTCCCCTTTAAGTAGTAGCTGGTGAGCACTGTGTTTTGGATTTTTCGGCTTGGGAACAGTGCTGATAACACCAGTGTTTATAGTTATGGC
>JASSUY010028422.1:0-15813 GCA_032466535.1 Forpus xanthops | reverse complement strand
GCCCAGAGAAGCTGTGGCTGCCCCATCCCTGCAGTGCTCAAGGCCAGGTTGGACACAGGGATTGGAGCAAGCTGCTCTATGGAAGGTGTCCCTGCCCGTGGCAGGGGTTGCAGGTTTACAATGCTGGAAGCAGGAGACAACCCAGCGGGTGGAAGGGCCAAAGGTGTGTGTTTGGTCACTGCAGATGACCACAGAGCGACCACTTACGGCCGAGCTGTCAGAGCCCCAGAGGCACTATTTGAGCTTGGAGCTGGTGTTAGCACCCACTGAACATGGGCTGCTCCAGCCCGTCACCCACCCACTCCTGCTGCACATCCCACCCTGCGCCCCAACGCTGTCTGCAGGGGATGATGAGCAGCATGTGCCTGCAGCCTTGGCCACCAAAGCAGGAATGCCAAATACATTCTAAGTAAGGCCCAGATGCCAAGGGAGCGAGCACAAGGCTCCTCTACCAAGCTTGGGCAAATGGGATGCACAGTTCCCAAATGGAAGAGGTTTTGCCCCACACACTGAACTTCATAATTCTCTCTTGTAGCTTATTCTGGTTTAGAAAGGAAGTCTCTGTGTAACCCCCATCTATCCCCATCAGCCTGTTTGTGAGGACTATAAACGTGAGAAGCTCAGGCATGAACCAAGCGCATGAAGAGCTCCACAAGGCAGAGTTCTATATGTGAAACTACCAAAATAACCCAAGACAGCTTCAAAACTGTATGGAGCCATCAATTCCTGAGCTGCCAGGCTGGCACCAGGGCTTGGAAAGCTGGTCACAAAGGGGAGACAGACACCTTGGAGATTGTGTTCCACCTTCCAAGGAAAAGCAATGAAAAGCCCACAGAGAATCTGCATTTGTAATCAATGACCAGGTGCAATGAAGGACTGAAACCAAATTAAACACTGCTCTACAGCAAGAAGTGCTACATAAGTGACATTTATTAACGTTCTGCTGTATTTACAGTTTTAACATAGTAAAACTCCAAAGTGAATTACCGCTTGGCAGAAAGCACAGGAGTGCACATTAAATCTACATTTATAACGCATCATAGTCTCTGCTAACACAAATTAGAAAAGCAAGAATTACAGGTGGGGTTGGAACTGCCTCCAAAGTCCCAAAGCCAAAGGAAAGGGAAAGAAAAGAGGCCTTTGTTTTGCAAGGCCATTTTTATACAAAGTTGCATCATCATCTTTCGTTTTTCCACTACCGATGTGTACTGTGAAAACCCCTAGATATCCAAAAAGTAGGTAGTATGAAAGTAAAGTATCCTACAACATTGAGAATATAGACTATCAAAAACTTAATACCTGTGCTGCCTTCAAAGCAACGCTCTCTGCCAGTGAGCCCTCAGGAGCCTGTACCAGAGACCTGCTTTGGCCACGGCAGCAGAGGTGCTGCTGGATACAAGCAACAGGAAAAGGTGTGTGGCTATAACAGAGCCATCACCCCAACCTCAAGGCCACCACCCCATCTTTGAGGCCATCTCTTGAGGCCACCCCCCTGTCCAGCAGCACTGCACAGCTGCAGAGGCCAGAGCAGAGCCCAGGCCAGCTCCCAGGATGAAGGAGGAACTAAAGCAAGTCTGTCCCCTGCTGGCTCCAGGGCCAGGGCTCACGCTACCAAGATCACTACAGAACTACCCATGGAAGGCTTTATTAGCACGTCACAGACTTGACCGCAAGAGCTTTTTCAAACATCAGCCACTAATGAGTCAATGATTACAGAATTCTGCGTTAATTATTCAACCTTTACACCTAGAAACAAATAGAAAGAAATGCTTCTCCTTGTCTGTTTGAACAGTACTTTTATTTAGTTACTTTAAAGCAGGTGATTATTTTTTCTTCTGCTCCAGAGTCTTGATTCACTTCCTGCAGGTGTCCTGTTGCTTCTTGAGGGAGAATTCACTAATGCAGGAAGACATTTGCCAGAAAACATCTGTCGGAGAAGGATATTGAATACTGCAACTATAGTTAGGTTGTTATTTTGGATAAAGAAGGATGTAGTTCACAAAGAGTGCAGGATGTCGAAAGGCTTATGAAGTATCTCAGTACACAATGACATGACTCTAGCAAAGTGCACAGTGCTTTAGTGCATGTTTGAAGAGTTAAAACTCCTCAGGGGAAAACAGGCATTGAACAGGACAAGGCTCTTGGAAACACCAGCATTAAACATACACATGTACCAAATTACACTGTACTATGAAAACAAAATTGGACTTTCTTTACTCTGAGCATCCACCCAGGATGATGAGGTTTGTATCTGTCCATCAAATGTCTGGGTGGAAAAAAACATCCTCTACTTCTAAACTGGAACTGTTTAAGCCTGAGACTCACCACAAGCCCCTTGCACTTGTCACATCCATCACCAGCCCATGTGGGCAGTGAACACCAAGCTAACCATTCCACTCAGTTTCACCAGTTGTTAGTTGCTGGTTGGCACTAATTGTTCCTCTCCTCCTCCATAAAAAGTTAAGTTTCAGTAAAGAAGCACAATTTCAATGAGAACAAACTGCAGATGATAAAGCTGATGCTGAAACACTCATGCTACGTGACCATACAGTGAGGGGAAAGAAACCCTCTGGTGACTCAGCAGGAATACGAGAGGATATTACCAATCCTGGAGGAGGCTATAAACCATGACTGTGTTAAACAGAACTGAAACACTTCAATAAATGGACTGAACTATTTTTACACACAATCACCAGTGGAAAACTCAGGCTGGAAAACACTGCACAATGGCCGTTTTGTGTGGCCTGTTCTCATTACAGCCTAGAAATGAAGCAGAATCTTACGCAATTTGCAGCTTCTAATGAAAGTGAATTTGGAAGAATCAAGCCTCAGTTTTAAAATCTGAACAATTTAATGACCCCCAATTTAAAGCTAGGCTTGTTTGCTTTCTTTATACCACTGTCCCAGCCGCAATTGCTTCAACCCTGTCTTGGGGAAATCTAGTGCT
Source organism: Forpus xanthops (assembly GCA_032466535.1). Classification (NCBI taxonomy): domain Eukaryota; kingdom Metazoa; phylum Chordata; class Aves; order Psittaciformes; family Psittacidae; genus Forpus; species Forpus xanthops. The sequence goes on along the minus strand of JASSUY010028422.1, from coordinate 12,866 downwards.
ATTATGATATTTCTAAAGGGAGCATCATGTTGCATTTGCCATCTGGGAAGCAACAGGATTTCCTTCCCCTCAGGGAGGGACAGTTAATGCAAGGCCATTATCTGCTGTAAGCAGGAAATGATGCTAGAAGGGTTCAACTACTTAAGCCTCCTACTTTAAAGTCCCATTAAGAAGGCAGCAAAGTTAAGGTTTGGCCTCAAACTGAAAGACTTTCAGGCATTAAGGTCTTTGAAGGATGTTCAGGCAGGACAGTGTGTTATGCTCAAGTATGCAGGAAGGGTTTTTAACAAGCAAGGGTGCACAGGAGCTTTATTTCTTCAGGAACTTGGCAAGCAAATTCAAGCTGAATGCAAAATCCACACAAATGGCTCTGTCTGGGGCATAAGCCAAAGACACTGACACAATCTTCTAACATTCTGTGACCTTTACTCACATTCAGGACACACCATGTGCTTCAGGCATCTGATTCCTTCCGAAAGACTCGCCAAATATAGTGCAACACCGAGGGGCAGAGATTTTGTTCTTAAAATTCAAGTAATGGAATCTCATGAATACACACTGGTGGTGTTCAAGGCCAGGCTGGACAGAGCCTTGGGTGCCACGGTTTAGTGGGAGGTGTTCCTGCCCATGGCAGGGGGATTGGAACTAGATGATCTTAAGGTCCTTTCCAACCCTAACTAGTCTACGATTATATGTTTCTATACAAATTCCTCAATGCAAAAACTCAAGGAGAAATGTCAAGTGCTCCTCTGCTCCCCACCAAGTCAGTCTGGGCTCTGAAGCAACAGAAGTTGACTATGGTGTACCAAGAAACAAGTGTTGCCTGCTGCCTAAAATATATTCAGCTGAAAGCAAAGCCCAGCCTGAAACAGTCACTAAACAGAGTTCAAAGCAAACCAGAACAAAATCAGGAAAGCAGAAAGTTTACCTTTAGTAAATAAAGAGAACTCTGGTTCTGGGGAGAGTGGAGAAGGTGTCTGGCATCTTCCGAACCTTCGCATAATTAATAAACCCTCTGAGGAACAGCAGAAAACCTAGATGGAAAAACCATATCAGTTAACACAGGTGCTGCTCCTTCAATTACAGGGAGCAGTTCCACCCAGCATTACTAATAGAGAGGCACATTTGTCACCAGGATGCACAATAGCTCGTTAAATACAAGATTATTGAGTTCTTTAATCGCTGACACCCAATTTTTCAGTGCTGCCACCAAGAAATTAAAACAAACGGAGAGTGTTAGTGTGTACCTTTAAAACCCTGAAGGCCTTCAGTAAGATAAAGTCTTCTCTGAGGGTTGCATTTCACTTTTATATCAATATGCACATATTTGAAGAGCCAGTAAAGCCCAAACTGCACTTGACAGAGTGCATTCCTTCTCCCCACTGAACACTCACCTAGTACAAGGAAGACCCACCAGAGCCAGTACTGGCCATCAAAGTAACCAGGAAAATAGGTGGAGAACTGGGGGAAAAAGATATATACATACAAGTTAGAGCACATGGAAGTGCCTGAATCCGAATCTGCTCCCACCTATTTCAGCTGTAACCAGATCAAGCCCAGATGTGCACAGAAGAGATTTTACAGAATGCCACATTTCATCAGCTGCACTGATTGCAGGGAACAAGCCACCTCCACAAACATTCATTTAGGGCTTTTCCACACACACCAGGCCAAGGGGAATGGAACAGAACAATGCCTAGCCATAAACTCCTGCAATCAGTGGAGCATTAAGACACTACTGGGCAAATACCCCTATTTTCCCTTACATCTTTGCTGCTTGTAAAACACAGCTGCAGTCTGTGAAAGGGAAGACCAGGTCTGCAGCAGTGCATTAACTACACTGTGAGGTAGGACAGCACAGCAAACAAAAGTCCAGTTGAAAAAGAAATCCCAGACCTGTGGAACCCTTTGACAGGCTTTTCCATTGGGAAAATTACTGCCCATTGACTGAAAGGCACTGACACTATCAGAGCACTGAAGCTCATTGTGTCAGTGGTAAATACAGCAGGTTTTTTGTTTTCATTCTATTCAAGTTTAAAAACCTAGCAAAAGATAAGCTTGTCATCAGAGTTTAAATCACATCTACAGGTAAAGTCACCTACTGCTGTCACACCTCTTAATCAAGCACATAGCTCTTAACACCACTGGCACCAGGTGACCACAAAAAAGCTTCACTTCCTACAGGAAAAGTCAACAGATGCTGCATTGATACATTCTAATTCCTAGCCCCAGAAGATCAGGTATGAAGTGCTAGCCCTAACCCCAATGCTCTCTGCTGATGCACAGCTAATGAGCTTTTCTGCTTGCAATTTAAATTCTCAGGCTGGGATGTCTGTGTGCCATTTTCACAGACACCATCTTGCCGTGGGCTCCAAATAAAGCTTTCCTGATAGAAACATTTTCTCCCAGTCCCTCCAGAAACTATTTTGCCTTTTTCCCCCCCCATTCCTTCCAGCAGCACATCTCAATCCCTTTCTGCTTTTCCCCACAACAGTTTCTCTTTCTCCTCCTCTGAGTTTCAGAAATACATTAGCCTTCTCTTCATCCAGGCTCCCATAAAACAAACCAGTTCTGACAAGTCATCCCCTTCCTCTCCTGTGTGATCTGGACGAGGGGAGCACAGCGGATGTTTTAACAGCCCGGATATACCGAGTTTATATGGAAATAAAACAGAAGTGTGCTTCCTCCTATCCCCTCCTGCTTGTGCCGCAGGCATGTCGCACCAGAGGGCACCAGCGGGCTTCTCCCATCTACTTCAGCTTACTTCAGTGTAAGGGGGATAAAACCGAGCTAGTGTCGATGTGCACGGGTTAATACTACACAACTTACCCTGACAATAAGAATCCACTTAATGAGAGACAGACCAAACCCAGAAATGGCCCCGTATCGTCCTGCAGCTGAAGTAGTCAGACAGAAAGACAGGAAAAATCCAATCCAGTTGAAGAGGAATGCCACTGAGAAAGCAGGAGAAAAGCAGCAGGTCAAGTCCTCTTTACATTCCAAGTCAAAGAAAACATAAAACCTTTGCACACAGGTTTCTCCTAGTGCTACATAAACCTAAATGTGAAAATAACTCCAGTTACTTTGGCTCACTGCCTGAAAAAAAGGGGAAGTCCCCTCATGGACTTACTGAAGAAAGTCAGCATGAAAATGCCATCATTTCCTATCCTCAGCTGGTCAGTGTCGTCAAAGTCATCCCGGGTCACAAATTCATCATCCTGCAAATCCAAGGGAGACGAGACATGGGTGGATTTATGTAAGACCAGGCCATATAGCACTGTGCAGGGGACTCTTCAAGAAAGGGCCAGCAAATTGCAGAGCCTTCAGAAAGCAGCATTCAACAGAGGGATCCAAAATGCTTCATTTACACTTAAAAAAGAAGGCCTACAAGCAGGCTGGAGAGGGGGTTTGGACAAGGGCCTGTAGGGACAGGACAAGGGGGAATGGCTTTAACTGCCAGAGGGGAGACTGAGATGAGCTCTTAGGCAGAAGCTCTTCCCTGGGAGGGTGCTGAGCGCTGGCACAGGGTGCCCAGAGAAGCTGTGGCTGCCCTGTGTCTGCAGTGCTCAAGGCCAGGTTGGACACAGGGCTTGGAGCAAGCTGCTCTATGGAAGGTGTCCCTGCCCGTGGCAGGGAGCTTTAAGGTCCCTTCAACCCAGGATGGGATTCTATGAAATGTCCCCTGCAGGGCAGGGGGCTGGAATCCTAAATCACAAAGGGCTACAAATGTGAGCAGGATGTTTCTCATCCTGAGACAATGCAGGGCATGAAATACTATATACATACTATGATTTTTAATATTTTTAAGATAGTCAAGACCCAGCCTGTTCTTCTTCTCACTGCAAAGAACTCCCCTACTCATCAAACCTACTAAAATTGTCATCTCAGCAAAGAACTTGGCCTCTACGAGGGAGTGTAACAAGCAGTGGCCATGTAATGCAGGGGCAGAGGAAGAGGCTGAACAAGAGAGTGCCGGGAAAAAAACAGAATAAATGAGAAAAAAACATAATTATTCTGACAGAATGGTTTTACCATCCTTACATCAGCTACACTGAGCTCTGGAGCAGTCAACTAAAGAAGCAGGAGTATCAAGGCTGAACAGTTAATCCTAAGTCTTTAAAAAGCCCCAGTGGCAGTGCACAGGGACACAGTATGGCTCCTCTGTCAGCGTGCCCAGCTGATCTGGTTGCTGGCATGGCTGAGGTGTTTACATCACCACAGCCATCCACAGGAACACTGGCACTTAAAAGTAATAAAAATAAACAGCAGAACCCCCCCTCATATTAGCCCCAGACTCTTGGGAGTGTGCGGTACAACCACCCCAGGAAGCTCAGAACAAACACAAGTCATGGCACTTGCTTAGTAGGAGTTAAACCAGAAGTGCTCCACCAGCAACGTGAAGGACACAAAGCTGGTTGAACGTACTCACCCTTCCAGGAACCAAGGGGATTGTGGCTTCAGCCTTGGTTCTCTCTGCCTCATCATAACTAGGCAGTGTTGTGGCCACGTTGTAAGATGGAGGCTTAGGAAATCCTGACTCATCCTTGTAGTCAAAATAAGCTGCAAAACAAGGGTATATAGAAGGTAAGTTGTGGGTTCCCCGAGAATACCATGTTGGGAATGAGCTGCGTTTTGGATGACTTCAGAAGACGTCAATACCCCAGGCTGTCAGATCCGGCCCCTCCTGTTCCTTCCCAGCCTCCTGTCATCTCAAAACAGAAAGCGGAAAACAAAGGAGCACCTTATCTGATATAGAGCAGTGCTCTGGGTATCAGTGCAACAGGCCTGGCTGCTCTTGTTTAAAACAATGATACACACTGTGTCTCTCCTGACTTCAATGATCAGAAGCAGTCATATTTTCAAATCCAAGTGCTTTGAGCGAGTCAAAGGCTCACTGCAAGCCTCAGCCCACTGGCGACAAATCTTTCCAGACAGAGACTCCAAATAGTTTTCAGCTGGATGGAAAAGGGATTGGAATAAGTGACATCACATTTTGGAGTACCAGTCACTGAGATGCACTAAAGAACTAGAACTAACGGGACATCTTCATGGTGACTGTACCACGGCAAGATGCTCAACAGGCAGCTTGAGAAACACAGTATCCAAACTTCTATCCACAGCTGGCTGACAGACACACAGTATGCTGCATTTGATTCACAAATCTTATCTGAATAATTGACTATGAAAAAAATAGGGGAAAAAAAGAGATTTACCTAACCCAAAATGCTCTGATACATAAGCAACATTAACCAAGCTGCTTTGCTAAAAACTATCAGGGACATGAGAGTGTGATGATTCAGAAGTATAATCCTTAGGACAAAGTCTTTAGTTACTGAAAACTGCAGGAACAGTGAATTCTTAATCCCTTTTAAGTAACAAGCCCTTTTTGGAAGGAGCACAGCATCACCAAAATGGCAAATAATAAGAGGGGAACCACAAATCCTCACAGCACTTTGATTTTTAACTGGCTTCAATCTGCTGAGAACACCGTGAAATGTAACTTGAACACCACTTGATGGGATGACATCAGATGATGTAGCCAAAGTGCACCTCCTAAACCACAAGTAACAGCAGTCTCTCTGGATCAATTCTGGTCCTTTGCAGCACTGGCAAGGATGCTGCAATGCCACCCATCAATAAGGGGAACAAGCAAGGAAGAAGAGCAGTGCAAACCTTGCTTTGTAAGTGAAATGTACCTGTACTCTCTGCAGAAATGCTGCTGTAAGGTGGAGGGGCATCGTTCAGCACGGGCGCAGTCTCGCCTGGCTCCTCTTCATTCTGCAGCTGGACAGACCCACACACAGAGAGGTTAACGGAGCTTCCCAAACTCTGTGAAATCACTCCATAGTTTTAACTGCATGCACAGACTCTTCTGTTGGACAACTGCTGTGCAGCACCATGGGACATATGAGAAGCAGCTCAGCCTCCCTCCAAACACTCCCACTTGGAATGATCTATATGTCACCTCAGCTTTAATGGGGTTTTAGTTGTATCCTCACACACCTGGACAAAGCGCAGCACACATCTTTTTAGCACCTTCCCATTCCCCTGGCACTTCTTCAGCTCACACTGCTTAGGAACTGCAGTTACACTTGGTTTGGTCAAAGGGACACCGTAAGACACCAAACAGAAGACTCCCTTGCTGCCTGTAGCTTTGCTAAGGAAGCGTTTTTTCATGGGTACATTACATAAAGATACATACGAGTGTGAATCTTGCCATTTCCTTTCAACCTTTCACACTGCATGACTGAAAAGGAGACGGGTTATTTTGTGCACTGTGCCTCCCACAGGCTCTGTATAAATAACCACACAGCTTATCAAACACAGAGTGTCACTTGCATGAAGTAGGCACGTGAACACAGGCTTTGGCCAGGGAATCCAACAATGCCAGGACAGAAGCATCTAAAGCAGAACACACCGGAAAGGAATATGTAAATCAGCTGCCACCTAATGATGTTTTCTTCTTCTTTCCATTTCTCATCATCTCACCAACTACCCTCTTCTGTAATCACCACAGCAACAACCCTGTAACCTCTTCCTTAACATCTCCTTGGCCTACTCCTCCCATATACCCACACTAATACTCTTGAAGCCACCCATGATGTTTTGGTTTCTTCCCTTGGGAGAGACATGCTGCCACTCAAGTCCTTCTCAAGCATTTAATGCAAGGGGTCAGGGGGTGTGAATATGTTCCTATTTTACTTCATGTCTTATAAGGAAAAAAATCAAAATTAGCTCACACTTCTAAATGAAAGGCTTCTTTTACACGTAACTGTTGTGTGTCTTGGGTTTTTAATCCCCTTACTGCCTAAGGGCAAAGATCAGACTATATCCATGTGTTCTGTGAAAGTCAAAGCCAAAACTTGCTCAGATGTTTGAAGTGCAGGTCACTGGATGTTTGGATCCAAACCACAGCTCTGTGGTTGTCTTCTGCCTATGCAAGACCCACTCTATTAGTGAAGGAGGAAAGGCTCCAACACAGCAGGAACACTGAATACTGCATTCCCTGCACTACCCCCTCACCTGCTGAAGGAGTGGCAGAAACTAAAGCCCTAATGTCTGCAAGAAAGAAGACATATACAGCTAAAAAGCACAATCACCAAGGAGGGGGAAGGAAAGCACTACATGTGACAACACTGGGGGAGATGAAATGAAAGAGGACACAGATTATTGAGTGGAACATTAATTCCTACCACTGGAATTCTTACAAGGGTCTTCTTTCAATAGTAAGGAGCACCTATTTTTACAACAATGTTATGTGGGAGCAAGAGAGCTGAGCTTACTGCTGGCTTCACATCATTCCAACCCAGGTAATGACACCAAAAACACAGTTACTTTTGGAAGCGAGCTCAAGGCTGTAGGAGGTGTAGTTACAGAAAACAGCTTTTTCTTCTAATGGACAATGTACACAAATGCCTGCCGGCCTTTTTAATGATCCCAGGCATCTAAAATTCAACTAAGTGCCTATTAGCAAAGCAGTGAGCATTCACGTGGCAGGAAGAATGAATCACCAGGTTCATGTAGTGTAGCATTGCCCTCGCCTCGCGTGCTCTGTCTGCTCCACGTAGTACCAGGGATGCACTAAGCCACACAACTTGGGTTGGCAGCTGATTCCCCCTTGGGCCACTGCTGAGTCTTCAGAACCCAAAGAACCAGGTTAAAGCAGGGTTTGACTTATGTCTGCTTTGCTGAGGTTGTGGGTCTTCTTTCTTCGATTTACTGATTGATTTTAGCTTTTAAAGCACAATTCTTTGGTTTGAGGCTTTAAACAAGAATCAACAGCATCACAGATTGGTTTGGGTTCAGAGTGACCTTAAAGCTCATCCCGCCCCAACCCCCTGCCACAGCCAGGAATACCTTCCAGTGGACCAGCTTGCTCCAAGCCCCATCCATCCTGGCCCTGAACACTGCTAGGGATGGGGCAGCCACAACTTCTCTGTCTTGAAACAGTTCCATGTGAACTTTGCAGAAAGCATTTCCAATAAATATATTTGTTAATTCTTCAGAATTTGCTGAACTTGGCACATGGGCTGCTGACACAGATTTACATCCTGGGGCCTTTTAACCTCCTCTTGCCCTTTGCACATATTGCTTATACTAATTCAGCATTACTATAAGCTTTACCTTAGCAATAGATCATCAATAATACATTTACTCAGCCACAGATCATCCGTGTTTACTGCATTTCAGCTCTTATTTTATGTTCTGGCACGCAAGGCAGAACAGCACACAAAACCAACAGAGGAAGATAACCCTGATCATACCCCATTTTTGTTGTCACTGTGGTTTCTCTGAGATTTCCAAAGGCAGATATTCAGGTTAATGACAGAAAGGGAACTGGTATTTGTTTTAAAAGGCAACAGGATCGACGCTTTCAGAGCAATGGAATCATCACCTTTGCAAGCCAAATGCTAAGAGTAAGTAAGTTAAAATGTGGACCACCACTAAATTTGAGAGCACTTCAGCACAGCAAGAACCTGCCCACAAACAGGTTACACTTCACTCCCATCACAACGTCCCTTATTCCTCTCCTTCCATATCTCTGGCCGTGTGAGAGCAAATGAAAGCTGCTGCCAACTCTGAAGAAGAGAATTATTTTCACTGACTTACACTTCCTTACATCCCCTGACTTGAAATCCTGACTTTTGCCCTATGCTCTTGCAGACTCCCATAACTTATCATCCCCTTATTAATGACCAGAAATAACAGCACATATAAGCTCTCAGACATATATATAATATATAGAATAGATATATAATATAAGCACTGATAAGCTGTCAGACAAGGCAGCCTACATCCACCAGGCCTCTCCCTGATGAGCAAATAACTGCTTTCTCTTTTGGTACCTCCAGTTCATGTAGCCCGGGAAGTGATAGTGCCTACCCCAGCCCCACGTGTGCTGTCGGCTCTGCAGTGACACACAGCAATCACAGTCTAAGCAAACCCTCCCCTGGCTCCTCCCTGCACCAGGAGATGCTGATGCTCCTGCCCAGGCCTCACGATGGGGAGCCGATTCTCCCTCGGGCCCTGAACACATCCCAGCTCTGGGGAGCGAATCCTGAGGTCTCTGCCAGTCTCAGCTTCTCCTTCATTTTAATACAGGACTCATAACTGTTCCTTCACTTCCCCATCCCAAAACATTCCATGCAGTGAGCACACAGCTGCACCCACACAGTGGGATGCACAGACAAGGACCAGGATCCCACAGGAGCACCCACCTGAAGGGCCAGTTTGCAATGACCTCCCCAGCTACCAAGATGAACATCACAAATCAAAACATATTTGATGTCCATCAAAATACCACCCGTGCTCATGAGGATGGTTTTCACTGACTCACTGCAGTTAATGGCCTGACAACACAGAAATACATCTCGGCCCTGGGAAACAAACAGGGAACTACACCAGTCTGGCTGGACTGCAAACACACACTTGGGTCAGCACAAACCTGTGCTCCAAGCCCCTGTGTCCAACCTGGCCTTGAACACTGCCAGGGATGGGGCAGCCACAGCTTCTCTGGGCACCCTGTGCCAGCGCCTCAGCACCTTCACAAGCAAGAATCCTGATACCCATGATAATATTTTATTTAGAAGTTTGCATGCAAGGCTCTTTTCTCCTGTTACACAAGCTATTTATGACGCTGGACAACTACAGTTTCACTACCTCTCCCGGGTCCTGTTAGAGATGGACTATATTTTAATTCCACAATTACTTTTTCAGACAGAATCACTAAACCCTTTCAGCCTCACCTAACAGGTACTGCTGCCCACAGGAGAAGCAAACAGTGAGACTTTAGTCTCCTCAACACACTCTGGGCTGGTCATCACGCAGCTCCAGGCAAGACGTATGGTCCCTATCAGTTGCAGTAGAACCCAAGAGCATCACTTTACTCTGCAACTCCTTTCTGAATCTTTCCTGGGTTTATGCCAATGGGTATCTCCCACTCTGCTTGCCTGAATGCAAAAAGCCCTGAAAACAACCTACTCTGGAAATTTCCTTATCGTTCTTATCAGTTGCCTGTATCTATAGCAAGCACATCTTGTGCATACTGCAAGCACCTCACCAAGGAAACGAACAGCACCAACACCACTAATTGTAACTGCTGACATTAAAAGATTTGATATATTCTCATCTTTGAGTTTCAATCTGCGTGACTGCTTCAACTGAAAAAATTAAATACAAGCTTAAGGTAAGCACAAGGTGGCAACTGGCTCCTTGGTTCACTCCAACCTTCCCAGATAGTAAGTAATCATTGTGGTCCTCCAGGGATTCAAACTGCATTCACATTATAGCATCAGCAATGTGTTTCTTCTGTAGTTTCACCAAAAGAAAACCAAAGGAACAGCAAAATCTTTCTTCCTTATGTTTGCCATAGACACCCCCTTATGAAGTGATTCAGGACCCATGTAAGCCTTCAACAAATGGAATAGGAAGAAGTATCACTTAGCAAGGAATGTGTCTTCACTATTTAACACACCCACCATTTTCTAGGTGGGTTTACATCACTTACATACATCACACATATCTTCAAAAGCTTCAAGTAAAAAGCAAGCTGCTGTGAACACACAGTGTAAATAAACCTATTAAAAGCCTGGCTATTTTTTCCTGCATGGAGGCCAAAATACAATTCTGCCATTGAACTCATAATCCAGGTCATGCCCAAAAGGCTTAAAGCCACCTAATCCTAACAACATCTCTGTACAGCTTCCCCAGAGGCAGGTCTAAACGCCAGCAGCCTCCCAGTATCCCTTAGTGGAACACAGCAGTGCCCAGGATAATGACACCGGGGCGTGCTGCTGCCTTCCTTCCTCCAGGCATCTCCCATTCCCCTGGACAGCAAGCTCAGCCCCATCACCCAGACAGCAGGTTCCAGGAGGAACTGAAATCAGCAGTCTGCCCTGATCACACTGCTCCAGCCTGTGCTTCTGATGGAAAAGGGCTGGGAGAAGCTGAGATTCTTTCTTTGGAGTTTTAGCTTTATTCTTCACTAAGCTGCACTTCCTCAATATATCAGATCAGACTGCAACATCATCTGAAGGCGTCATCGCAGGCTATTTTTTATCAGATTATTTAATGCCTGCACAGAGCACAAGAGCTAGAAAGTTAGCTTTAGAGAACAAATCATGTGCCACAGCACAACCCTTGAACACTGCACGTGTGGGTGAACGGACACAGGCAGCCAGTTTGCAGCCAAGGAGGCTGCTGGGGGGCACGGCCACCCCTCACTCCCCATCTGCAGGACTGAGGAACAGGGTGGAAGAAGAAACACCCAGATTCAAACCCAGTTACGGATCTTTGTTGTGGTCTGATCATCCTCATCACCGTCAACTTTTTTCTTCTGAAAGTACACAGATATCAAATCACTACAAGTCTGTTTTCACTGGCACACAGTACATTCATTAATTGTACACCCATGCATACAGTAAGGATCATCTGTTGTTGAAACACCTTCAGTGCTGGAGAGACTCTCTCACCCTCTCATCTCCTCCTCATCTAAATGCCAACTCTGCATCTTTAGGTTCACAGCTTGCAGGGGTTTTGGGAGCTACAGAGGCGTTAGGAGCTGGTCCAGCAGTAACACGTGTTACACCACCACAAATAAGAGTTCAAGGCCAGGCTGGACAGGGCTTGGAGCAACCTGCTCTAGTGGAAGGCATCCCTGCTTGTGACAGGGGTTGGAACTGGATGAACTTTAAGGTCCCTTCAACCCAAACCAGCCTGGGATTCTATGAAATACCTGGGTTCTGGCAGAGGTTGAGGGGAAAAAGTCAAGTTCTAAACAGCTGCAGAAAAGTAAATATATTTACAGGGCAGTTCCTGAATGTGCATCCCAGTTACACCTCTGCTTTCCTGGGGCCTCCATTATCTGCTTGTCATTAGCAGTTAAAACCCCTGGGGCGCAGTCTGCTCTCTGCAGTGCCCCGCAGAGCTCCTGCTCTCTGCCTGCCTGATGTGCTCCCAGGAGCTGGTGAAACGCCAGCTTTATGCATTGCTCTGTAAGGAGACCAGGGCTGTGCGAATGGGACACGCAGTGCCACTGAAGAGCAACTCAACAGTGGCACATTTGTCACCCCTCTCCACAGGCTCACGGTGCAGGGACATGAAGCAAGAGCCTTTCTAAAGGACACTTGTCAAGATGTTTGACGGGGTCAATGCCAATGGCAGCACTGACAGGAAAGGCGATTAGTGAATTACCTGGTTATTTGTACCTGCCATTTCCAAGAACAACAACAGATTTGTCTTCGTAAGCAAACATCTGCTGTGCACAGAATAAAAGAAAAAAGCCCGAGTTTTACTTCACTTTTACATTTCTAATATGTAAAAACCAGAGGCCTCCAGCGCTCATGATAAGACCAATATTGCACCTCATGTTCTGAAGTGAATCTCTGAAGAGAATCTCATTTTCTGAGAGAGCCTACCCACGCTGACAATGCTACCAAGGCAAAGTCATAGCACAGGGATTTCTAAGAAGAACCCTGGATCTGCATGAAAAGTGCTCTGGACCATTTTGAGGGATTTCTCCCTTACTTTAAGAAATAAATTTTCCACGTCATCAGGAATGCAACCAGAGGAGCCAGGTCACCCAGCACAATCCAACCGGCCCCAAACCCTCTCCATGAGGCTGATGCTCCTGAGGGAACACATCCAATCCCCCAGGAGGTGGGGAAGAGAGAACCGCGCACTTCCGAGGGAGCTCTGTAAGGAAGGTCTTGGCCTGCGGGGGTTTCAGTCTGCGCCAGCGGAGACGCCAGGTCAGCGATGAGCTCAAGCTAACGGTAATGTCACGGCCCAGCCGGGGTCCCGACCTGCGGGCTGGGATCGCGGCGGCGCGGTCCTGCAGCATCGCTGGGGTCGGGCGAACAACTGCC
>JASSUY010028420.1:6894-51211 GCA_032466535.1 Forpus xanthops | reverse complement strand
AGCCCGCGGGCCCCGCGGACACGCGTGGGGAGCGCCGCTGCCCCCCTGAGCCCAGGCAGCCCGCGGGAGCGGTGGGCGCAGGGCGCTCGGGCGCTGCACGGTGCACGGTATGGTGCGGGCGCTGCGTGGTGCATGGCATGATGCAGCGTGGTCTATGGCATGAGGCATGGCATGGCACGGCACGCAGCACAGTCCCAGGCATGACACGGTGTCCAGTGTTGGATGGTGCGCAGCGTGGTGCCTGATGTGCTGTGGTTCTGTACACCACACCATACCAGTTGCATGACATGGCTTGGCACAGCACTGTACGTGGTGCAGTGCATCCCCAATGCCTGCCTACATCCCTTTGCACCTCCAGCTGTATGTGTGTCTGTCTGTCAGAGCTGTCCATCCAGTGGAGGGGTGTCTCTTTGTCACTGTCTAGTGCTGGTGCTCCGTTTTAGAGTGGGTTTTGCTCTCGTCTGTGTGTGCGTGTCTGTTGGCTGTGCGAGCTTGTCCCGTCTGGTATCTCTATGAAGGGCCTGTGAAGTCAGGGAACAGAGCAGGTGCTTCAGAAGTGGATGGCTGTGGTGGATTACCCAGGCTAGTTCAGCAGGATATAGGATTCACTGAAATATTTAAGCCTTATAGAATATTTATGTGTTACCAGTTGCAGTGTAGGTTTGTGGTAGAGATCCACAGGATAAATCCTTCATGCCTGGAAACTTTGTGTGTTTGCTGTCTTGTGTGTCATTTTTTCATCTGTGTGTGTCCTCCCCTTCCTGCTGTAGCAGGGGACAAGTAGAGGCTGTGCAGCTCACTCCTGTTAGTCAGCTTTTGTGGCTGTGACTGTCACAGCAGTATTCAAATGCTTCGTTTTATGCAGCAGCACCCCTCCTGCTCCTCTCCTCCATGGACAGGCTCATCACTATATCTTCCCAGGAAAATCTTCCCCAGGCCTCTAATCCTTCTCCTTTTTGAGCTCTTCCCATCTGTGTCTGGCAGCCAGAGTCCCTTCTACTCTATCCCAGGCCAGCTTTGCCCCTGTGGCTTTATCCCTATCTTAACATCCATTCCTTGTCTAGACGCTCCACAGTTAAATTATTCTCAGCCTGAAGGACAGGGGATTAGGGAAGAACTGAGGAGATAGGTGTGGGGCTTGATGATGTCCCTATACAGCCCCTTGCCCCCAAGCTGGGACAGCCTGTTGTAGCTCTCCTGGCTCATCCTTACAGTGAAGGGGCAGCATGTACTGCTCACCTCTGCCCCTCAAAGACATGCCAGATGAGTTTTTCTTAGCAAAGCAGGAAAGCTTCTGCACTGGCGCTGTGAAGCAGCCTTTGAGGGTCGGAGAAGCAACATGTGGGAGAAGCTGTAGCTGCGAGTGTGGCAGGGGCATGCCTGCTCACTTTCCTTCAGTGTTCATTTAGCCCAGATGGCCTATGAGGTATGGTGATTTAGGTGAACCAGTTGTGTTTATTGCTATGCTCACAGAGAGAGCGAGGAGGTGTAAGCGCGCACAGATTGGCAGGCTGTGGAGTTTTCTGGCCTCCCTCTGAATCTGGCCTGCTGGCGTGATGCTTCTATTACTGAAAATTACTTCTAGTGGGAATGCTGAATCATGTACTCCCAATAACCAGGAGAAGGTATAATTCATTCAGTTTACTGTTCCTTTTTTAACTTCTTCTACCTTTTGTTTGTGTGCTTCTCATGGCAGCAGTGCTGCCAGCAGGCTGGGCGCTTCAGCATGATGCTCATTAACAGAATTCTCCCTGGTTCTCATTTCAAGTTTCTCTTAAATTTTATCCTGTTTCTGAGTGTTACTGTGCAGGGCTGCCAGAAAAAAATAAATAAATATCTTTAGTTGCATTTAACACCCTTGAGAGCTTTCCAGACTGCTGGCTTGTCCCCTCCCCATCTTAGTCATCCCATATTGCGCTAGACAAATTTAGCTCCTAACCTTTCCTTATAAAACAATCCCTCTGGCCTACTGGCATTTTTTTGTTGCTTTTCTCTGAACTCCGTCTGTTGTAAGTGTTAGAAAAGCCAGGCCAAAACCGAGTAGGGTTCCATCCAGTCTTTCCCCCAGAGGTTGCACAGAGTAAGGGGCAAGTGGCCTCTAGTGGCCAGCCATTGACTACCGCATCGAAAGGGAGCACAAATGCTCCCAGGCCGCTGGCTCTCCCTTCTCGAGAAGACAGCAGGGCGGTGGGGTTAGCATCAGAGAATGTGGCTCTCGCTGTCGCCCCTCTCTCAGCCCAAAGCGCAGCCCCTTTCAGCAGCTCTGCCCCAAGCCCTGCCGGCTCGGGATGCCCATGCTGCGTGTCCTGCTTTCGCATGGTGATGAGCAGGGGATTGATGGAAATCGTGTGGGTGCATCATATTCCCTCCGAAATTTCAAAGCAAATCCTGAGAGCTCTCGTACTTTACTGCTATTACAACTGTATTGCTTTTAGCTGTTCGGCAGTGTCATTAGTGACATATCTTCAGCATAACTCAGAATATGTTGCTTCGGTAGGTAAAGAAAGATAAGTGCTGGATTTTCCCTCCCTTTTAACTTTAAGCAGTCAGGGTGTCGTTTTAAACCCAGTGCAACATCTTGAAAAGATAGAATCAGCAGAGTTCATTGCTTCCAGCAGATCTTTCAGTCCTGGGTTTCCTCCTGCCTGGAACATGAATGCCTCCGTGAACTTCTGCCTAGCTCCAGACAAACCTGAGCTCGACCTGAAACAAAGCACATTGTTTCACAAGTTTGCTGATAGTTTTCAGTTTCCTTTGGAAGCCCCACAAGGCACATTAGTGGCACAGAGGTGGAGCTGAGCATTAGCACTTGTTTTGTTAAATGACCTTTACCATTTTGCTAGTTTTTAGTGATTCTGCCACTACAGGAGCTGCTGTCCAAAGCCCTGTTGTCATTTTGCTCCCTGAAGTAGTAGTGCTTGCAACATGTTTTTGCAGGCAGTCTGTAGCTGTGAATGTTAAGATCCTTACAAATAACCGATCCTTTCTTTACCAGTTGTGATGCCTTGGCCCTGCAGAATTGCAGAGCCAGGTCCCCCCCGCCAGCTCTTCCCACTGGAATAAAGCGTTCCCTACCTTCAGTTTCAAATGATTTTGCTTTCATAAAATGATACGTCTTCTTCATTTAAATGCAAAAGGAAATTGAATCTCTATATTACTCTTTTCTCTATCATGTCTCCTACTAAAAAGCAGCTCAGTCTCTGCTTACAGATGATTTCCAGACCTTTCTCCTTTTTCCTGCTTTCTCTCTCAGAACTATTTTGCTTTATCTTGCTTGGAAAACAGGATGTTGAAGGACATAGTTTAAGATCTAGAGAGTGGATTGGGTATTTTCATTTTTTTTTTCTGTCCTTTTCCTTATGGCCTGGACTCTGCATTTCCTTTTTAGACACCTGTCTTGTTAGCATATTTCTCATGAGCTGTTTGGGTCTCATCAAGGGATTCAGTTACTGAAGAGTCCAATGAGGTGTGTTTGAGGGGTTTCTTTTATTAAGTTTTGCCTTGTTTCTGATAATTAGGAGGGTTGACCAAAGGAGCATGCTTTATCAGTAGTAAGATTCGCTCCTCAAAAACTTGCCTTACAGATGGCCCTGGGATTTTTGGTTTGAATTAGCTACGGTTTTGATTTGAATAAGCTCTTCAGGTAGGCAGAGTAAGCATAGGCTATAGTAGCACCTTGTGGAGATCTTCAAAGATAGAAGGAGGAATGATAAAGTGGCCTTACTGGTGTCACCTTTAAAGCATCTGTTTTAGTGTTTCAGTGGCCTGTCTTGAGCATTGGCCCACACTAGGTACTTCAGATGAAATAGTAAGAAACTCCTTAGCAGATTACCGGGATGTAATCTATAATACTTCTTCCAAAGCTTTCGCAGCTGGAGAATGGCTTGTTCTGAACGATGGGTTTAAGTTCTCCTAATTCTCTTTGTCACAGATATGACAGCTTGTTACCCAGAGAGATGGCCAAGCTATCCTCTGACTTTGCAGTTTTTCCTTCTTGATGACATCATTGAAAAAAATGTCTTCTCTTGCCAGTTTTTGAATTCATTTATATTCTACCCTTGTATTTTAAACAAATGTCCCTTTTCTTGTGCTGTGAGATGACTGCTTATCCCTGTGTCCACAACGTTGTGCATGTGCTCATGTATAAACTGTCTGAGTTTAGATGAGGTTTTGGAGGTCTGTTTTTTCCCAGTGGCAGTCTCTGTTCCATCTCCAGTTCTTCCTGGGGTGCAGCCCATGCTGAGCTCAGCCTACACCGTTGCTGTAGGTGATATGACTACAAATGTTTCTGTGTGAGTCTCCATCCCACTCCTTGTCAACTGTGGCACCTCACTGCCTTCTTCACTTGCAGTTTCATATTGAGCAGAGTGCTCCCTCCGGCTGCCTGTGAGGTATTCTGTGTCCCTCAGACACACTGGTGCAGACAGGGCACTGGTCTGCAGTCTGAAGGTTGGCCTCTTTCCCTGTAATGTGTTGTTTTGTGTTTGGTGTTTGAATGATGAGCTGTTTGTCCCTGTGCCATCTCTCTGGCCCGCACGGATCAATCTGAGATTCCTTCTGGGCATTTTGGGATCTGCCCAATTAAAGCTAGGTGGCACAGGACCACTCTGCTGCCTGCTCCCAGCATGCCCTCCCAGCGCCTGATCTTGCCAACTTTATCCTTCCCCAGCAGCCCGGTTACACCCTGGCTTTGCACAGATGCGCTGGTAGAGAGATGGCTGAACAGGAAGCCTTTCCTCTAGCTCAGCTGTGCAGGAGCTATGTGTAGCCACTGTCTCAGTTGGGCCTTGCACCATCCATGCAGCAGGTCACTCAGGGCAGGACATGGTTCCACCTGCCCTTGAACTGTTAGAGCTGGCACACAAAACAGCATGGGCTGGGCCATTATTGCTCCCTCACTGCAATGTACCGTGGGACAGACCTGTCCTAGTGATGCTGGGGAGGTTCCCCAAGGGCTGGTGAGGTGACCTCTCTGGGTTAGGAGCCAGGGGGGTTGAGGGCAGTGGCCAGCTGTCTCCCACGACATTCCCTTGTCCTGCCCTCTCTCCACAGGTTATGCCACTCTCCAGGTTTGCTGGGTGCCTGCCGGTGAAAGAGAAGGGTTGATATTTTGCCCAGGCTTTTAGGTCCTGAACCAAAATGGCAGCTGGAGAGTCCCCTCCCGTAGGAGATGTCTTCATCGACCTGCAGCAGGTGAGGTGGGAATCAAGCAGCAGAGTGGCCATCTCTTCCCTGGGGACTGTGCTCCTGCCAGGCTGAGTGTGGGACCCATGTCCTGGTGGCCTGCTGCAGTAGGAGACACAGCTTCTATTCACAAGGGGGCAGGTCTGCCCAAAGGTACCCCAAGGCTGCCCATGAGCACACATCCACTTTGCATGCAGACAGCAAGCTGTGGTCCAGAAAAGGCCAGAGATTGCTCTGTGGGGTCCCTGTGCCTCCACATGCCATTGGGTGGGGTAGGCAAGCAGCAGGAGGAGCTGGACAACTTGCAATTAGGCTCTTCCCTTGTAGGCTGGGCTTGGGACACCCATGCTGAGGTGAGAGGAGAAGCAGTCTCACCCACGGATACAAAGCAACTCACGGGGCACAGCTGGGGGATGCGAGGAGAGTCACAACTTGGCTAAAGCCGCCTTGCTCCCTCTTTCCACCAAGCACAGATTTGTCACAGTTGGGCCTCCTCCTGTTTCCATGGAAACACGGGAGTCCACAACAGCTCCACACTGGCATTTCAGCTATATTGACGGAAAATTTTACCAGCTGCAGCTGCTCGTGAGATCGAAAAGACAGAGGTCACTTGGCTGTGTTCTCCTTGGAGCATATCCACCAGCAAAAGGCAGAGAAGTGCCCGTAGCCTGAAACAAGAGGAAAACAGGCAGGAAAGCCCAAAGAGAGCATGCCAAGGGGAACAAGGGAGGCCCTAGGAATGCAGAGGAATGGTGGGAAGGCACATGGTGGTCACTGACCCAAGGGCAGCTCACCAGAGCAGGGATGCTGTTTTCCAGGGGGAAATATGGAAGAGGTCTAAGACAGGGAGGGATGGCAGGCAGACTGGGCAAAGGGAAGGCCAGAGGGCACTAGTTAGACGTGAGGAAAGAGAAACCACAGCTAAACAAAAGCTATGCATCTCCTTCAGTAGGAAAGACAGGCACTGACATTGTCCTTTGATCCCTGCCGCTGAAGGGAGGTGTGGAGGACCACTGAGATAACTCTGCAGAGTGTGGCTTGGAGGGTTGCTGATCTGTTCTGGCTCTTGGTTTTGAGCAGAGCTGTGTCTCTAAGGTAGAAACTTTGCCCCAGCCCTGTTGTGTGGAGCCTGTTGCTCCTCAGCAAGCCCAGCACCGTTTGCAGGGCAGGAGCATCCAGAGGGCTGTCGGGGTCTGCAGTGTTTGATTCTTGTCTGGCGATTTCTGTGCAGGGCAGAGATCGCGCAGAGAAAGCTTCTCCTGGTGCCGAGGACGATGAGGACTTGGATAAGACTTTGTCAATCGAGAGATTTGGGGACCTGATAAGCAAGTCAGCGTCAAGCAATCTGGAGAAACAGACACGCAGCTACAGTGAGAGAGATTTTGAATGTATGTAGGTTTGAACCGTTGTGCTTCCACCCTCTCCACCAGCCCTTGCTCAGCCCCATGTGCTCTGCAGCCTTGTGCTGGCATCCTGCAGATTGTGTTAGCCTGTTACTCATTTCCTCCCTTCAGAGCGTTCCCAAAGTGCTACGTACACCTAGTTTAGCACTGGTGTCTGTGGCCTCTTCCCAGTCTGTTCCCTTTTCACCTGTCCTTACAGGTGTAGCTACTGCCCAGGCCATGCAGCGGCATAGCTTAGCCTGGGGTACTCACTCACCGGGCATTGGGGATCTCTGCAGCCACTTCCCCCACGTTGAAATTTCCAGTTTGAAACTATTTTTCTTCCATATGGCTTCAAAGAAACATCTAAATATGGCCAGAAGCCAGGCTGTCCTCCCCATTCTGAAAGCAGATGGCTCTAGTCAGGCATGCCTGTGTATTTCTAAATAGCAACCACGAAACCATCAGGTTTATCTGCTCAAAGGACTGCAAAATAAAAATGGGGTGTGAATTTGAAATGCTGTAGCTACCTCACCTGAGTTCCTCTGTTCAACATGTTTATTCCTCTAACTCTCCTTCCATGATGAAGGCAACCAGTCTGCCCTGACTCATTTTGGCTGTAAAATGAGAGTGTACCTGCAAGAGTGGCTATAAGCTATTGCCTGATGTAGGTGGGTCGTATTAGTTTGTAGTAACAGCAGTGAGGGGCAGGAAGAGGCCCCAGTGCAGCAGCCTGCTTGTGTTTCAGACAAGTAGCACTGGTTGTGAGAGTTTCCCACTCTTGCTCTCCACAGACTTATACTGCTTATTTTCCAGCTTACCTTTGATGGGGTACAATGTCAGGAGCATTATGTTCCAAGCACATCACCAGGCTATTTTCTGCTTGGCCACTCATTTCCAATGGCTGCTGTAAAAGTTTGCTGGTAAAAGTTACTGTAGTGCACCCCAGCTGCTACTTCCTGCTTGTGTCATTTCTCTACAGAGGGTCCATTCAAATAACGCTGTCCACCTGAGCACACAGTCACTCACGCACATGGCTGCAAGGTGCTAATAGCTTTGGTGTGGATTGAATACCTGTCCTGTGCCTGTAGGATGTACCTGCTCAGAAGCTCTGCCTGTATGCACAGGTGTGTGGGTTGGCATGAGCATGCATGGCAGTAGCTTCTTTGAAAATTTGACTAGAGATTTGTACTGTTTGGGATTTTTTTCTTCTAAATGGAAGAGTCCTTCTTCCTTTGTCAGAGCCAAGCTTGTTTTCCTCTGAGCTCCTGGTGCACCCCTGTTATGTTACTGTGTCAATCTGGTTATCAGAAGTTTTATGCAGTTCTTATTCATAAAGCTGGAAGATCTGGTTGGGTTATTAGAGTTTGAAAGATAACATACAAGCCCATGGAAGTGAATGCTCTATGGGTTTAGAAATACTTGCCCTATTCAAAGCCAGGAATTCCTAATATTCATGATCTTTCTTCTGAGCTCACTATCCAAATTACTTTTTCATATCTCTTGATCAAGTTCACTGAGAAGTGTAGTCAAACATCTGGGACACTGATTTGGCCATAACTTTCCTTACAGGCAGGCAGTGCAAGGAAGGAAGCAGGGAAGGAGGGCAGGGGCTGGACACACAAGAGTTGCAGGAGTACAGGGAGGAAGAAGAGGGAGGCATGAAGCCTTTTGTGCTTGGGAGGGATATATTTTTCCCACCTTGAGGTCAGCTCTGGAGATGTGATCAGTTGACATGAGGAAGCCTGAGTTCAGGGGTGAAGACCAGTGTTCCCTCCATCTGTACCAGATCAGGCACTTAACATTGCTGCCTTATTCGCAGCCCAATGCTTTGGTTTCCCTCTGATCCAATGATTAAAAGTTTCTATCTCAGGCTGATGTGAACAAGCCAGAAAAGAAAGATGTGCTGTCCTCACCAGCAGCTTTGTGCTGTAGAAGGAGCAACGCATGTACAGTTGGGGCTTTCCTTGCTTCTTCTTACATTAGAAGTTCATGCATGACCTATCTGTGGCATGCAGAGCAGTGCTACAGGAGTGCGGTAGTGGGACATTAAGGTCCTTTTACCAAAACTTGAGAGTGAATAGGGTACATCTAGTTAAGTCAAAGTGAACAACACTTTGGAAGAAAAAGTGTTTATAAAAAGCCCAAACTCTTTCCGATTTGCAAATGTCTAACCATTCCCAGTATCCTTTAATCTTGCCATAAGCCTCTCCTGCTGAATCAGGGATGTGTGTGAAATATCCCTGTTGTTCCCAAGGGGGAAGCAAGGGAGAAAAGATTTGAGAAACCAAAGGAAAGGAAACATGACAGCAGAACAATGAACCTGCCTGGCTCTCCCAGGGAGAAGGTTACAGCTTCCATTGAAAATGTCCTTTGAAGGTAGTTTTCACTATAAACAGATTCTGCTGCCATGTCACAGGAAAGCGGGGAAGGAACCAAGTCAAAACAGACTGGAAACAATTCCTCAGGAAGAGCTGCTGAGCAACACCCCTTTGCCAAGTGGCTGGTGCCCCCCATGTTTTCAGCTGCTCTGGGTTCAGCCCCAGTATCTGTCCATCCTGCAGAGACTGGGAGCCTTTGTTCCTGCAGGTAGACCTGGCAGAAATGGCTTTCCTCTCTTTCACAAAGAGATGCTGAGCTTAAGCTGTTCTCTGCCTGGTGCCTTATATGTTGATTTTGAGTGAAGGCTCAGAGATGCCATTAATTTCTTCTCACTCTGTAATTCCCATGATACTCGGGTCAAGTCTGTATGAATTTCTCTTTGTAGATTAGTTTAAAGAAAAATCTGCCCTGTTTTTTACTCTGGTTCTTAAAAGACAGCCTCTTAACTGAACCTGCATTTCAGAGGCTGGTAGACAGAAGCCGTCATAGTACCTGAGAGTGGACTTAGGTTGTGTCTACACTAAAAGGTTTGGTCTGTGGTTCCTGTGGGTATGCAGGAGGAACATGCTGTCAAAGCCCAAGAGATAAATGAAGTGCATCTATTTAACTCAAAAAAAAAACCACTGTGCAGGAAAGAAATTATAGACTCATTTAGGTTGGAAAAGATGCTTAAGATCGTTGAGTCCAACCATAAATCTAACACTAAGACCAACTCTGAGCCATGTCTGTAGAATGTTTGTAAAAGGCCTAAATCATGCTTGTCTGAGAATGTAAGAAACATGTTTGGGAAGGGCATGGTGCCTCTGGGAGGTCACCATAGCTCTGCATACCATGCAAGTGGCTTTTGGCAGCCCTGGCAGAGGAGTCTGCCTTCCCCTGGGCAGTAGAGCTGCCCTGGGGTGGTTTTGGCACTGCACAAGAGCTGCCTCCCCAGCCACCCCAGGCTGGTCATAGCCTGCAACATCACTGGAAGAGCTTTGCTGTGTCCCTATGGGCTGGTGGCTCTCCTTGCCCTTCCTGGCCCTTGATCTCCAGACCATGCTGTTTCCTGGAGGGGCGCCTGGCAGGTTCCTCCCAGCCTCTTCCTGCCCCTGACTCTCTTTTTCTCTCTCAGTCCACCGCCAAACCTCGCACCACATCCATCATCCCCTTTCTACTCACCTCCCTTCTGCCCTCAAGTTCCAAAAGAGGCCCCCCCGCACCAGCAGGAGGAAAAAAAGGAGGAGAAAAAAGAAGAAAGCCTCAGTACCCCCCTCAGAAGTCACCCCCACCATCCAGGAAGAGGACGAGGAGGGGGGAGAAGAGGAGGAAGAGGAGGAAGAAGAAGAGGAAGAAGGAGAATCCGAGGCAGAAGAGGCCCAGGAGAAAGAGATCTCTGCAGAGTCTGAGGGTGAAGCTCGTGGGAAGGACACATCCCCTAAGCTGGAGCCCTCAAGCAAACCAAAGGCAAGGCTAGGACATGCCTATCTGGATGGGGCTCAGAGGTGGGGGAGGTGGAGAGGGGGTTGATATGTAGAGGGTGTCAGGGCACATAGTCAGAGGAGTGTGCTGCTCGGGGGGAAGAGGCTGTAGCTGTGCAGTATTGTGAGAAGAGTGGTTTTGTCCCTGCTTAGCAGAGATGAGCACTGGAGGACAGTGGTAGATGAGCCATTGCTTGGGATGGATGCTTGGGAGGGTATGCATCATCATTTTGGGGATGTAAGATAGATGGGAAAAGATCAGTGTATCTGTTCTGAGGGTGTATAGGATATGGGAGGGCTCAATATGGCTAGTCCTATGGTATGGGGCAAGTGAGAGAAGTCAGTGTGGCCCATTCTAGAAGCTGGGAGCATGGGGAGGATCTGTGTGCAGGGATTGGGGTGAAGACTGCCTGCCCAGGCTCTTGCTTTTAGGACCATTTTCTCTGCAGTTCACCATTGGCAGCGATGAGGAGGAGTGTGTCAGTGCTGTGGCCCCCACGCAGTTCCACGTAGAGGAGGAGTGTGGCATCCTGTCTCCTGTGCCATGCTTCACTGACCTGCTGCAGGACAAAGGCCCTGCCTCCCTCCGCAGGTAGGTGAAGGATGTTGAACCCCTGCCACTCTCCTTGGATCAGGGTCACTCAACAGACCCTGTCCCTGAGGGTAGTGGCTGTGCCCAGACTGAAGTTGCCTGCTGAGCCAGAGGGGACATGCTGGGGGAAAGTGACTGTGAGCAGCACGGTTGCTCTTCAGTGAGTCAGTCACTCCCTGTGACTCTTCCTACCTCCTGGGGTCTGTGGGATTCTCATGGTGTGGATTTGGAGGCCCTGGGGTACACACCCAGAGTACTCTTCCTTTCAGCTAACTTGAGCTGTTGTGCTGACCTGCAGGCTGGGATGCTTCAGGACTTGGCCAAGTTGGGGAACCATTAGGCATTGGCTCAGAGATGGGTCCCCAGTACTGACTGCCGGCTGATCCCACTCTGTGATGGAGGAGGGGAGGAGCAGAAGGGACAACCTTTAGTTTTGGGATAGGTAACTTCTGTCTCCTCAGGGATTTGCTGGTCAAAGCTGAGCAGAGACCTTAGCGTCTGAGGGGCTATTGCCCATCCTCATTCACCATGTTTGCTACCGTCAGTCTCTTTGATTCCTACAGCCTCCCAGGGCCTCGGGAACGCTTGTCTCGCGGGTGGGAGAAGCGCAAGCCCTGGGGCCAGGTGGCAAGCGGACAACGGGTTACCTATGACTTGAAGGAGAGGATGTGCATTGGCAGCATGACCACGCTGGAGAGCGCGGCATACCAGCGTGTTCCCACAGATGAGGCTGAGGCCCAGATGCTGGCATCTGCTGACTTGGATGGCATGAAAAGTGAGGATTTGCAACACCACTTACATTGCAAGTGCATGTGCCCTTTGTTTCTCCCTATTTTGCCCTCTTCCCTATTAACTCCAGGCATGGTCTTACCTGCCGTACGAGCTGTTCCGGAATTCCCTTCCCCCCAGCCTCTGTTTCTGCAGCCCTGGCTCCTGTCTTTCAGCTTTGTAATAGCCGCAGTGCCCCATGCACCTCTTCTCACACCCGTCCCAGAAATGCTTGTTCCTCCACCCACCCCACTGCTCTCTCTGGTTCAGGGCTCCCTGCATTTCCCCAAGACCCAGCTCTCTCCTGTCCTGACACACTTTCCCTGTGATCAGCCCTCTGTGCGACACACTAGCTCTGGCATCACAGAAAACCTGAGGTGAGGAGCCTCCCCTCTGCTCTGCTCTCCTGGAGGAGAGGCAGGTGTCCCCTCTGGAACGCCTCGAAGGGGGACTGCCCCTGTGCACGGCGTGAGGGCAGACAGAAGAGACGTCATGGAAATGCACGCTCCGGGCCCCAGGACATGGAGAATTCAATAGGTTGCTCTGCAGGCTGGAGAGGGAGGGAGACACCAGAGGGGAGAGAGGGAGAGAAGCGGTGTTGCAAACACAGCCTGGCTGTCCCTGGACCACAGGGACAGCATCTCTGGGCATCTGGCAAGAGACCCTGTGGCACAGCAAGGACCCTGCTCCTGAGGAGCTTGTGGGGCAGACCCCACAGAGGCACCCTTGGGTGGAGCCGGCTTTCCTGGGACCTCCTCAGTCCCCAGGGGCAGCTGCAGCCAATACCTTCATGCCCTGTGAGAAGGGAAGCAAGGCACCGGGGCTGGCCCCAGGGCTGCAGTGAAGTCCCCCTGGGGGCAGTTTTTGCTTTCCACGCATCAGCCTGGCTACCCCAGCCTCTCCTCTGAAGGCAAGTGGCTCATGGCGCCTGACCCCTGACCTTCACAAGGACAAAATGACAACCCTTCAAGGGAGAGAGGAGGCAGCGAAGGAATCGGAAGGGGGCAGCAGCCCGGAGGTAGCAGTAAGCACCCATATTCGCAGCTCGCTTGGCTATGAAGACTTTGATGAATTTGCCTTCAATTTTGAAGACTATGATTTATGGGAGGCCATCAGAAATCATCTGGGCTACCCAGGCGGGGAGCCCACCTGTAAGTACTGGAGCAGTGCCCCTGCGGTTGCAGCTATAGATCAGAGCCCCCAGCTAAAGTGTATATCCCCACCCTGTTTTGCTGTATGCACCCTCCCCATGTCAGATTGGTCTCCTGATTTAGAGGAGGTATGGTCTGCCCCACTGTGTGACTGGGGACACTGGAGAATCTGCCTGGGGTCTGTGTGTCTGTCTGAGGTCTTTGTACAGATCTGTGTCGGAGTGCTGAGGTGCTTCCCTGTGTTTCGCTCGAGCAGCTCCAGAGACAGCTGCATCTTGTTGTTTGTGCTTGTCAAGATGTGGCCTGTGCTGTGGCTAGAGAAAAAGCAGCTGCTCTGAGGTGTGTATAATAGACATTTACCCTTTCCATTTGTGGCACAAGGTGACAGTGCCCTGTTTGCTGGAATTTGAGCTAAGCTGTGGATCCAACAGCAGAGTTGCGTATCAGGTTCTCGCCCCTGTACCTTAGCCTAATGCCCCGAGAAGAAAATAATTTCATCCTTATGTCTGGAGGCTCAAGCTTGGCTGTGAAACAGGCTGGCTGGGGTGCCTGGAAGCAGGAAAAGAGGAAGGAAGCAAGAGTGGGAAAAGCAGGGAAGGAGAGAATAGGAATCCCGAGAACAAAGAGCATTTATGTTCTCTGCATCTGTTTCATACCTGTACATCCCTTGCAGAGAGCTGCTTCTCATCTGTTGCAGGGACTGTGCAAAATCCGGAGCCTTGCTCCCACCTCACACAGGTGGTCCTTCTTTGGCAGACAGTGGTAGCTCACAGTTTGAAGGTGGCTTTGTCTGTCACCTTAGGAGTGACCTGGTTCATAGCCATAACTTTGTGGTGGTTGCCCAAATACCCTTTTCATGGCCTGGATCATATGTTAGTTTTTCAAGGGATTTTGGGAGCACACATGAGAGGGTGATGCAGTCCCAGAACTAATCCACTTACTGGCCTTGCGCACAGGAGTGAGGAGGCACAGTGATTGCAACAGGGAGTCAGGATGCCTTGCTTGAGCTTCTGGCTCTTCCACAGTTTCTCTGTGTGATGTCAGGCAAAGAATGTAGCTTCCCCTGCCTGACAGTCCCAGCATACTGCTCTCTTTCTCTGCTGGCCCATCTTTACAACCCTTTGGGGAAGAAATGTCTGCCCATGTGCTTCTGCAGGGAGCAGCAAGTGGGGATTTGCTTCTGGCTGTGTCTGTTACTTGCTACTGTAAATTGATAGACAGTGTAGTAACAGCAAAGTTCAAAATAGAAACGTGAAGCAAATTGTCTCCATCAGCTGTCCTGAGCTGAGCAAACTACATTAAAAGTGTGAGGAATTGCCCCAGCCTAACACGGGAAAGGATGGATATTCTTGGAAAGGCAGAAAGGCAGATAGCTTCTGCAAGGTGTGGTATGCATCACTAATAAAGAGGGGAAATTTGGCTTGCTAGAAGTTAACACATTCAATGATTGCTACAGCTAATAGTGCAGGTGCTTGAAATAGGATGTGCTGTACAGTCAACTCTTTCATTATTTCTGCAAAATTAATCCACACTGTGGATGTATCCTGCAGAGAAATACAGTGGAGACAGAGGAGGCAGAGACACCAGTCAGTTCTGTGCAGAGCCTACATCCAGCCAGTGCCGTTTGCTCACCTATTTACTGCATGGCAGTACCTCTTCCAGGACGAGCTCAGGCCCAGGAGGAATTTAATAACTTTAATAGCAGAGTGAGTCCTTGTTGGAGCTGAACTGCTCTCCTTGCACTCCATTTAGTGCTTGAAGAATGGGGAGAGCTGGGCTGGGACACCTGGGTGGTAGCAAGGATGAGCTGGGGTCCAGCTGTCCCTAACACATTGAACTCAGCATCAGCCAGGGGAGACTTGGGCTTGGTGCAGGGCAGGGCTTCTTCCAGAAGCCAGCACAGTGTTATGATTTGCTGTATGTTAATCAGCATTTTGTTTAGTACAATTTTAAGTATCCAAAGAAATTGAGTTTAAATTTTTTTTTTCTTGGTGTAATTTAAGCATGGAGCAGGTGGGAAGCATGCACCATCTTTGTGATGCAGGGATAGCAAGTTGCTCTCTAGTACTGATACAAATACTCTGATGCCTCTTTCTGGGCTTCCTGCTTCTGAATAGAAGGTAATGAAAGGAGGGAAGCATGAGCTTAAGCACAAATAGAAAGAAATTGCCTGCCAAGTTGGACAGACTATCACAAGCACTCTGGGAGAGACTTGAACAAGTGCAAAGTTGCTTTTGTCATTTTCAGATTTAAGTTGGTGGGAAAGAAACTTGGTCATCCCAAAAAATCTGACTGTGGAAGCGAGGTAGCAAGAAGATCTTCTGGAGGAGGCTGTAGGAGATGCTGTGTGGGAAGGTGGCATACCAGTTTGTTGTAGTTACCATAGGACTCACACTGTGTCCTCAGATACTGTCACTGTCTCATTCTCTGCTCCTGGGGAGCACTGGTGAGGACATGAAGGAAAAGCTGTCCTTGGCTTCTTCAAGTCATCCTGGGGAGTCTGGCTCCAAGCAAGGAGGGCAGAGCTATGCCCTGGGCACATCACCCTTTTGTCTCAGTCCAAGATCCTGTCCTCAGTAAGGACCCAAGACTTAGTGAAGCTTGACTTTAATTTGGGAGAAGCATCAATCTGATGTGACACAGAAGGGCTCTCTGTAGAGCAGCCTGGAACAGTCTTTTGGGACTCCCAAAACCATGGGCTTCTTTGTAAATTAAGCCCATGTGTCCATCCTGCTCCTATGAGTTGTTTCCCCCAGCTGTTATCTCAGTAGCCACGAGTGGATCACTCCTTAGTCTTATGTGGAGCTCTGAAGGTATGCCTTCACTGATTTGTTCTAAGCCTGCAGCATTCTGGCTGCTGTCCTTGTCAGAGCGTGGGAGTCGCTGGAGATGCTGGCAGGAAACTTGGCTCCTTTTTTCTGTCCTCCAACCATTTGGTGGCTGAGACTGAGCGCCTGTGTGTGCATTCTAGGGCTGTGGCTGAAGAGTACTGCATGGCAGGTTGTCATCACTATGGGGGAGGCTTACTGTGCTTTGGGTGAGTGCTCTGTCTTGCTGGGCAGAGTGTCCTCTGGCCCTGGTCTTCCAGGGACTTGGTAAAAATGAGTCTTATCGTGCATGGGAGAATCAGAAGCTGCAGGGATTGGAGCAAAGGTGCCAGATACCAAGATCATCTGCCTGGTGGACTTTGTTTTATACATGTGCCTACACCAAGTGTGATGAAGTGGCTGCCGTGCACACAGAAACTGAGAAATCTGTGCAAAAGTCCAAGGAAACCCCACATGTGCCCTGCTCCCAGAAGTGTTCATAGTGATGGACAGTTATTGGCTCCTATTGACATTGCAGTGCAGTAAGTGGAGCAGGGAGGAGTCCAGCTGTCAGCAGGATATGCATCAGCAGGGTAGCCAATGGGGGAAAATGCCTTGAGGCTCAGTATTGATTTATTTTATGTTTAATTTGGCAACCCAGATTTCCAAGGAGCATGGCCGTGGTATGCCTGGCCTGATGCTGGGCGCATCTTTCCACACCAGAGATGCATAAAAAAGAGACCACATGGCTTTCAAACCCAGCGCTTTTTGCTACCTCTTGTGGCCTGAGAGGTTCCAGTCTTGAAGCTAAGTGCAGAAAAGTACATGGGGACTTCATATTCATCCCAACCAATGGAGAGCTGCCCTTGGTCCCTCAGGGAGAAGACCTTGTCTTTGCCTTACAAGCATGGCCAGAAAGCCTCAGTGAACTGAAGTTGAGCAGAATCCTCGACTCCATGACCTGCCTTGGGGAGCCTATCCATCCTGGAGGCAGGCTCTGAGGCTTTCCCCATTCCCGTGGGCTGTATGTGCTGAGGAAGAGATACTGGATAGTCCAGGGAAACTACTCTCCATGGCAGGTTGTTGCCAAAGTGCTGTTTCTCTGGCATTGCAAAAGGCTGACATGATTGTGGCCAAGTTCTGGTGAGTTGCTAACAGCTAGCAGTAGCTTGGTGGAGGGCTGTAATGCAGCCCTAACATCTGCTTTTGGAGGCTTCAGGAGGCTTTGATTCAGCCATTTGAACTCTGTAACACAGACCTTTCAGAAGGGATTACAGTGGCACTGAGGATCGTCTAGAAACAGTGATAGCTGGAGCCTCGCTTCCATACAGCCCTGGTCTGCACCATGATTCTACAGTCTCATTGCACAATTAAATAAAACAGTCATTGATATTTCTGTGTGTCTCCCAGACCAGCAGCTAAATATCCTTCTCCTTCACTGCCCTTTATGCTTGCTGAGCACCAGGCCTTCCTCCAGTGGGAGAAATGAGCCCCAGCCAGGTGCCTGCCTGTTCTATCTGAGTTCAAAGCTATGCAGACAAAGCTTCAGGTTGCTCTTCATTGGTGGAGTATGAGATGGGTTCATGCACGACTTACTTGGGTACCACGAATAAAAGCTTTTGCAATGATGCTCCAGTGCATGCACAGTGTGGGAGGAAGCCTTATTCTTGAAGGAATTAGCTCACAGATGTCTGGAAGAGCTGAAAGTAGACACGAAGCAGGAAGGATCTTCAAAGGTCTGAAGGATGGTGGTGAGTGCTCCAGCTGCCAGGGCTTTGCTAGCATACACTAATAAGAGAAGAGTGGGTTTGGATGTATTTCCCTGCTAGGCAGTGTGGTTCCACTAGACAAACTGGTGGTCTTTTTTCCTCTCCCATGTCTTCAGGCCACCGTTTTGAAGATAACCCTGGTGTGAGAAGGCATCTGATGAAAAAACCATCTCGGAGTCAGATCACCAGGACAAGCAAAAAATTAGCATCAACTCCATCTGTCAAAAAGAAGAAGAAGAAGAAGAAGTTGGATAGAAAGCCCCATGAGGTATCCATGTGCTGTCCTCCCATGATTGCCTGGCATTTATGGCCTGTAGCCATAAATCAGGACTAGAAACAGGCATTTTAAGATATGATAAATGCTTTTTCAATATAATTAATTATTTACATTACCTTGGGGTGACATTTCAAGCTCTTATCTATTATCATGAAAATACACAGTTTTCAATAAAAGCAGAGATTTGTCTGAAATCAGAAAGCTTTGACCTAAGGAAAGGTATTAAAAAGTCACAGAAATGGTACTGCTACTGTGGAAGTTGGCAGCACAACAACATCACCATCTCTGGTAAGTGCTGGGAATTTTGGAGGAAACCAAGAAGCAGGCAGAGGACAAAACTGTCACAGTTTGGTAGAAACAGGTGCAGTATGGCATTGTTCTCTTTACCCGTGGCACCTGACTTAGGAGCTTTCTGGTGTTCCATGTGCTAATGATAGCTATTGCTACACTGCCAGGAATATTTGTCCTGGCAGCTTCTGTTCCCTAAGCCTCTGGTTAACTAAGACAGGCTTGCCCAGGCATCACTTTAGACTAAGTGGGACTTGAGAACAAACCTGAGGTTCCTCTATTGCTGATAGAGCTGCCTGCATCAGGGGAACTCTTATGTCCTCACTGTGATTCGTACCAGGTATTTGTGGAGCTGAATGAGCTGGTGGTGGATAAGAACCAGGAGATGCACTGGAGGGAGACAGCCCGCTGGATCAAGTTTGAGGAGGATGTGGAGGAGGACACAGCGAGATGGGGGAAACCCCATGTGGCTTCACTGTCCTTCCGAAGCCTGTTGGAGCTCAGGAAGACAATTGCCCATGGTGAGTCAGGAATGGCAGGCTAGGGTTTGTCTCTTGCTGGACAGATTCTGTCACTAACTGGAGACATGCCAATGGTGTTTGTATCCAGGCTCTATGTAAAGTCTGAGGAGATAGACCATCCTGCACCCTTGTTGCCAGGGCTTATATTAGCCTAAGGGTGCTGTGTTGATTTATTGCTCTGTTTTGCTGCTCTCAGGCATGTGACAGCTGTAACACTCAGCTGTGCCTGGGCCAGCACATCTTGGACCTATCTCTGCCATCAAAAGGCAAGTTTGGTCGAAGTGGGGGATCAAAATGAGAGGGGCATACCAGAGCTATCAGTGCATCTTGAAGCTTTTGAATTCTCTTGGGAGCAGAGTTTACACAAAGGAGATGGGACACCTGGACTTGGGGCATTTCTCAGCTGAGAGAATCTGTACCCCAACCAAAGTGTGGCTCCTGGTGGGACAGCTGTGTCCCAGAGTGTGCGTGTTGGGGGAACACTGCATGCTATGAGCAGGACTCTTCCCCTTCTGCTGGCAGGTGCTATCCTCCTTGACCTGGAGCAGACCACTCTGCCTGGCATTGCCCACCTCATGGTGGAGACCATGATCATCTCTGACCAGATCAGGGCAGAAGACAGAGCCAATGTGCTGCGTGCTCTGCTGCTGAAGCACAGGTGGGTGCCAGGGCTTGGGGATTACCTGCAAGCTGCAGGTAGCAAGGGTGCCAGGTCTCCTCATGGCTACCACTTTCCCCTTCAGCCATCCCAATGATGAGAAAGAGGGATTCTTCCCGAGGAACCACTCCAGCTCCAGCATGAACTCCATTGTGGGGAACCACCACCACAACCACACCGACACTTGCGTGCCCCTCATGGGGGAAGAACGCATTGAGATGGCTGATCCCAAGGCCAGTGAGACTGAGTGCAAGGAGGTGAGGGTGATATCAGGGGTTAGTGCTTCTTTTTCCACACCCTGGGAGCAACTGTTAGCTGGTGGCAGCCCTTGGCACCCATATCTGGGCTCCCTTATGGGGGACCTTGTACTTGCAAGGGCTGTGCTCTGGATCACTGGAGAGCGGGAAACCAGGTTGCTGCGTGATGATTTCAGGACCTAATTTTAGCCTCATGCTGTATGCAAATGTCTGCTTGAGCATGCAGTGGCAGCAACAGCCCTGGTGAGTGGCCTTTGCTGTGGGGTGCCTTGCCTGTGAAGCAGGATGTTGGGGGTGCAGCCAAGGCAAGCCCAACTGCAGATATACCAGTGGGGCTGCGTAGGGGAGACCATGGCCTGGGATGTCATCCTTACTTGTCTGTGTTCTTCCCTGGCAGAAAACCCCACATCTCCATAACTCTGAGGGCCACCGTAAATACCTGAAGTTGATGGAAAAGATCCCTGAAGATGCAGAGGCCACAGTTGTCCTTGTGGGTAAGAGGTGGCAAGTAGGGTCTCCCAGCACCAAAAAGAGTGCACCACTAGTGCAGATCCCGGTCTGGCCCTAGCTGTCTATGCCCTTCTTCCTGAGGAATATTTGGTTGTCTTCTATGTGCTCTTAAAGTTCAGCTGGGGAGAGAGCCTTGTATGATCTGTCCTTTGGTGACGGTGCACATTCTGTTTCTCTGTGATAAATGCATGGGGTGCCTGGGTAGTTCTTTTCCTAAATTAAGAGGTTGATAGACACTGCTGCTGGGAGCTGGGGCACAGCTTACAGGAGAAAGTCCTGCAAAGCTCACCATAAGATCCCATTTTGCAGCTTAGAAGTGGCTAAGTGATGCTTGAGGGACTGTTAGCCAGGCAGTGACTGCTGTCAGGCCTCCTGCTGTTCTCTGACCATCGCTGCCCTCCATCTGGCCTTTTCACACTTCACCAGCAGCAGGACCCTGCCAAGGGCAGTGTTGGTTGCTGGCTGTATGTGCCAGGTAGCTTTGATTTTTTTGAGAACAGGGCCTAACTGGTGGCAAGGTCTTGGGTGTCAGTCACAGTGCTGCCAGGGCATATTTCTCTGTACAAAAGGGCTGTGAGAGGGCAGGCTCGAGCATCAATGGGTTTGGTGCCTTCAACCACAAGAATAGTCATTCTCGGCACTTCTCCTGCATTAACATCTCAGCAAATGCAGATACACTGCAAGCAAAGTAAATGCCATTGCCTATCCAGTAGATTAAAAGCTCAGGCAAAGAGGCTTGGCAGCTCAATCAAGCTGATGCTTAACCACAACGAGGCCAAATCAGCTTCATAAATGCACTTTGAATACTCAGATAACTAAACACTGGCCATTTCTGAGGTAAGACTGTGTCTTGGGATTTGCTTGGCCACTTGGATGGCCCAGATTTGCCAGTCTAACACAGAACATGGCTCTTTGCTGGTTGCAGATGGCAGAAAGATCAGTAATAATGCCAGAGAAATACAAGTATTCAATAAACAT
Organism: Forpus xanthops; assembly: GCA_032466535.1. Classification (NCBI taxonomy): domain Eukaryota; kingdom Metazoa; phylum Chordata; class Aves; order Psittaciformes; family Psittacidae; genus Forpus; species Forpus xanthops. The sequence goes on along the minus strand of JASSUY010028420.1, from coordinate 30,227 downwards.
TAGTGTTCGGCATGGGAAGGAAGTGGCTGGTGTGCCAGAGGATGCGAGAGTACTTCCCAATCTGTTAGGAACCGAGGAGACTGCCAAGCATTAATGAAATGTGGACATTGTAAAACGAACTGTGCAGTTTGCACCTGTGAGTCCAGAGAACTGGCTCATCTGAGGAAAAAAAAAAAGAAAAATCTAGGAATACAGGGAACATACAAGAAAAACAGAAGTAAGCTTGTAGCATCCATGCTCAAAAAAGGAAAGACCGCGATCCAGTGCCTGTAGGTTGTTTAACCCGACATCCTTCCCAGGCAATATAATGGCAGAGCTGATATGGGATTTAATTAATAAAGAGGTAAGAATGTAGTTATTGCCAAGCAGTGAGGTTTATGGGAAATAGGTCATGTCAAGGAAACCTGATTTCATTCTCTGATGAGATTAGAAGTTTGTTTGATAAAAGTAACATCTAAGAGACTTCCTTCTATAAGGCAGTGGCCTTCTGATTTAAAATTAGACTCTTATAGTATGAGTAGAGATTATTTGTAAGAGATTAACAATGTGCTAACTGGGAAGCTAAAGAAGATAGCACTGCTTGGGAATGGTCAATTAATAGGGGACTTGGAGCAGTCCTTGGAATGTGGTCATGGGGAAAGCTGCTGTGTCAGTAGTCTGGAGAAGTCAGGACTGCAGGGCTCATGGGAACCCCCAAAATCCCTGTTTCCACTGTTAAAGGCAGCCCAGTACAGCTCACCCTAGTTATTGACTGCTCAAAACATTGCCTCCTGGTAGGTTGTGTGCAGTTCCTGGAGCAGCCAACTATGGCCTTTGTCCGACTAAACGAGGCCGTCTTCCTGGAATCTGTCTTGGAGGTCCCGATTCCTGTCAGATTCATCTTTGTGCTGCTGGGACCGAGCCAGGCCAACATGGACTACCATGAAATTGGCCGCTCAATCTCCACTCTTATGTCCGACAAGGTGAGGTGCTGATGGATAGTGATGCTGGCACAGGTGAGGGAGCTTCGATAACTACTTCAAAGTCAGTTGTGGGATGAGAGCACTGAGAGATGCTATGCAAAGGCCCAGGTTGGGCAGGCAGGTGTGAGCTGCTGGCCTTGACCAAGGTAGGATGCTCCAGTATGAAGGGAAGAGTAGGACAGACACTTGGCTGGGACAGAGTGCGTTAGGCAGGGTGAAGAAAAAGGCTGTATGTAAAACCAAGAGCAGAAGACTGCCCAGTGTTAGAGGAATTGTGTTCAGTTAATGTTTCACAAACACGGGAAGGGGAAGCTGTGGTCATGATGCCTGGCCCAGGCCACACTGTCAAAATGACCCAGCAATGCCTGAGGACTGTTGTCAGGTGCTTGGATGAAGCTTTCTAGCTAGGGCATCCATGCAGAGGAGAACATTCATGCAGGAGGAGAGATGAGGAGGCAGGAAGGCTTTTCTGCCAAGTATGTGCCCTGCTAGAAGTCACCCATCTAGTTAGATGGCAAGAAAGTGAAATTCATTATCCTGGTAAGGAATTAAAGGCAAAGTAAAGACAATTAGCATCTGCTGTATTCATACAGGACAGGAAAATTGAGGTTCACAGGGTCCTCCTGGCTTAGTGCCATATAACAGTAACCAAGTAAAATGCCTGCCTGTTTTGCCACCAGTGCACAGCTCTTCCTGAAGTGGGGACAAAAAAAGTCCACTCAGAGCAGGTGGGTTGCTGGCAACAGGGGCTCTTGGCTGAAAGATCCTTTCCCAGGAGTTACATAGGGCTCAGCTCAGACTGTGGTTGTAGCCAGAAGACATGAAGTGCCATATTCCAGCTTCAGCACTGCATTTGTGGGCTGATCTAGCTTATTTGAGCCTCTGCTTCTCTGTTGCTGGAAGAGGGGAGCCAGCTGCCAGAGCCGGGGCTGGCTGTAGCAAGGTTATGCAGTGGCTGGCGCCATGAAGAGAGTATGGTATCATTTACAATTTGAAGCTGTGGCTCCAGGGAGTCTGTGCTGAGGGACCTTAACTGTCCCCTACCTGCTTTACAGGCTGCTCACTTGTTCATCTTCCTCCAGCCCTTTCTGTGCAGGCATGTTCCAGAGGCAATGCAGCACTTCTGCCCATCTGCCAGCACCTCCCTGCCAGTCTGCTGTCTCCTTATGGTCTCCTTGGAGTACTCCCTTGTCATGTTGGCCTTGCTGTTAGGATATTTCCCCTTTTCTGCTTGGTTTCCCCTGTATGGCTTCCCTCATGCTGTAGACTCCTACTTTCCCTCTCTCTCCTATGTGGAGACTCCCAAGAGGCTCTTATGCTTCTTGCTCAGGTTCTGGTTCTTGTGCTTTATCTGTGGTGCTTTAGGGCTCCACAAGCTTCTCCCTCAAAACAAACCCAACACCAGACTGGGAGGGTGTTGTTCTGTTGCAGAGTCCTAATTTTGAGCTTCAGGGACTGGGAATGATTTTCATTTCTGTTGTGCCTGGCTTCTGGTACATCTCTGAGTTGGGCCCTGAACCAGAGCCCTGCAGAACTGAGCATGCAGAACTTGTAAGGATCTTAGCCTGATGCAGCCACAGAATCCAGTGTGAACAGAGACACAGGCTGGCCAGCTGTGGCATCTGGCCTAGGGAATAAGTGGCAACAGGTTAGACCTAGGAAGCACAGATCTGATTTTGGTTGATGGAGAGGTCCAATGAGAGATATGCCCTGTGGTCTGTAAGAGTATGCAGCTGGCAGAGATGCTGCAGAAGCATGCAAAAGCTGTGGAGTATTGGGGAGAAAAGCAGGAGCAAGGAGGTTCTCTGAAAAAGATGGATAGGGAAGGGAGGAAAGACATGGGATTCCGTGAGGGGCATTGGGTAGAAAGACGTGGAGGAGGGATTCAGGAATGTGGGTCACAGAGTGGCAGTAGTGAGCCAAGTGTTGGATTGAGGGAGTAGAATGTTACTGTATGGTCACAGCAAGTGTTTCTAGGCTGCAGGTAGATGGATGCAGTCTTGGCCTGAGCCTTCTCCCTTTCTCATTTTCCCTGCTTCTCACAGCACTTCCATGAGGCTGCATACATGGCAGATGACCGTCAAGACCTCCTCAATGCAATCAATGAGTTCTTGGACTGCAGCATTGTCATCCCCCCATCTGAGGTGGAGGGGAAAGACTTGCTTAAATCCATTGCCACCTTCCAGAAGTTGCTGCTGATGAAGAGGAAGGAGAGGGAGCAGAGGTCCATGAAGGAGGGGACTGTCCAGGAAGCCAAAGGTCTCTCCACTCACATTTGGGAAAAAGAGTTTGTGACTAGTGCCCCACATGCCCTAGTGGGCCCTCCCCTCATAGAACCTGGCAGGTCTGGCTCCTGCAGTGGGCAAGGGGGAGAAGGGCAAGGGGGATGTAGGACAGTGGCTCTGGTTAGCTCTGGCAGTTGGGGGCATCTGTAGCCAGTGGGATGTGCAGCTGCAGAAGGTCAACACTGCTGAAAGAATGTCTCCAGGGGGTATGGGGCAAAGGGGCAGCCGAAGCAAAGACCTACATTCTCCTCCTCAAGCCTTACCCTCCATGTACCTCCAGAGCTGTGTGAAGTGAAAGCTGAGGAAGAAGAGGAGGAAGCTGAGGACGACCCTTTGAAGCGGACTGGGATATTTTTTGGAGGTCTGGTTCGGGACATAAAGCGCAGGTACCCCAAATACCTCAGTGACATCAGAGACGCCTTGCACAGCCAGTGTCTCGCAGCCGTTCTCTTCATCTACTTTGCTGCTCTCTCTCCTGCCATCACCTTCGGGGGACTCCTAGGTAATGGGCCTGCTTTCTGGTCTGCTCTTTGCACGCTGGGACACTGGCTGTGTCTGTGTGATGCTGTGCTGGGTTGGGCTTTAGTGCTGCTTGCTCTGGGAGAGCAGCAGTGCTGTGCCTCAGCTGCTGCCTTGTCCACTGCCGCTTGGCCTCTTCAGCCTCGGCTCCACAGGCTCCCTCTGTGCTTCCTGCCCAACACAGGGGACCTCTGACTGATGGGACAGAGACCTGCCTTCTCCGTCTGGAGCTGTGCCTGCAGCCTGCCTGCCTGTGGTGACAGTGGTTTGTCCAGGCTTTAACATTCACATGTTGTTCTCTTTCCCAGGAGAGAAAACTGAAGGTCTCATGGGGGTCTCTGAGCTGATAATCTCCACCTCAGTTTTAGGGATACTCTTCTCCCTGCTTGGAGCTCAGCCGCTCCTGGTTATTGGCTTCTCAGGGCCTCTGCTGGTGTTTGAAGAAGCTTTTTACAAGGTACATGTGAGACAGTGTCTGTGCTCGGCACTTGCTTGCCTTTGTGCTGGAGAGGGCAGCAGGTATTTCTCAGCTCTTTAAAGGGTCTTTGGTGGTATGGACTCCTTTGGTCCTTTCAGGCTGCCAGGGCTGGTTCTGGGTTCTGCTAAGCTTTTGCATGTCACACCACAGGGGCTTGTTGCTGTATTCTGTTCTGACCCTCTTGAGGTGTGACAGTGGTAACAACACTCCTCTACTGCTGTGAGGGGACCATCAGCCCCCAGCCCTATGCTGCAGCCTGTCCTGGCACAATGACCACTGTAACTGCACCCTAAAATACTGGTCCATAATGCGTTATTATTGTTGGTGCTTCCTTCATTGAAGAGCATTTCACAACCTCTACCCATGTGCAGAGATAACCTGGCCAGTCAGGATATATGTTTCTTTTTCAAGTAGCATAACCTCTTCACAGTTAAAAGCATCCCTGTGTCACCATACTACCAAGCAGTGGGTCTAATCCTTCTCCTTTTTTTCCTGATGGTGATGCTTGATGCCCAGACATGCTAGGGCATGCTTGGGCTTTTAAAGCATGTTTGTTCCTACAGCTATATTTTCACCTTGATGTATCAAGAGTTTGGAGCTGGTGATGCTGTTGCAGTGGGAATTTTTCTGCTTCCCTGTGACTGCACTTTTCACTGACTGCTTTTGCTTTGCCCAGTCATAGTGTACAATGGTGTACCTCTGCCCTGTGGGGGGCACTGTCTGTAGTGGTACTAGGACGGCTGCAAAGGGAGGAATGTAATTTGTGCTGGAAGTAGTGGAAGTGGTTGGTGGTGTTATGTGTGGATGAGCAGAGGCAGTGGAGATGGTCTGTTCTGTGGTGACAGCTTGGGGCTTTTCTCCTGTATATGTAAAAAGGGCACTGTTTGGGATCATGCCTCAGCTAACATGGCCCTTGTGCAGTGGGATCAGCAGGCTGCTGAGGCTCTCCTTTGTGTGGAGCAGTCTTGCACTTTTGAGTGCATGGAGCAGTGGAGAACTGTGTTTGAGTAATGGCATCTCCATTTGGGTGAGATGGGGAGTATCATGCATTGGATGGCTTCAGCGGAGAGTGAATGAGGTACTGTTACAAAGACTGGAGCAGTAAAGACCTGCTTGGTGTGATCTGGCCGGTATTAATGCGAAATCTGCAACTTTACATGTGACTCTAGCCCTGAGTTTACTGTCTCTATGCTGGATGTCCAAGCAGATGTAGATGTTTTTATCAGAAGAATCTTTGATCTTAATGGGGAGCAGATGTGGGAGGCAGCCTAAGGAGCCATGAGTAACTCCTTCTCCTTTCCATTTCAGTTCTGCCAGACACAAGGCATTGAGTATCTGACAGGCAGAGTGTGGATTGGTTTGTGGCTCATCGTCTTCATCTTCATTATCGTGGCAGCTGAGGGAAGCTTCTTGGTGCGCTACATCTCGCCATTCACCCAGGAGATCTTTGCTTTCCTCATCTCCCTCATCTTTATCTACGAGACCTTCTACAAACTGTACAAGGTGAACCTTCCCCAGAGAGATGAGCTGCTGCATCTCTCGATCCCCCAGGAGCCTGCTGCTTTAGCATACAGGAGGTAGGGGAAAAGGGCCAGCTCAGCCACAGCTTTCCTAGACATTCTGCAGAGCAGTTCTTTTTTGGCCTCTTGTGTCCCAGCGCAGCTGGCCCCTGTGCCACCACAGAGACTGGCAGGATGAGCCGTAATGTCTGTCTCCCCTTCTTTTCCTGCAGGAGGCATTAAAGAGGGGCCACTTTTATCTCTCCAGCCCTCTCCAGCTGGGTAGGTTGCAAGGCAAGGTGACAGACGCTGGGATTGTTCACACTCACAATCTATTGCCCTCACCTCTCCACAGAGCAGGACATCTCCACTTCCCCTTGCCCCCAGTAGTGACAGTGCCCCCTGCCCCTCCTTGCGATGACAGCAGCTGCTGCTTCTCTCACCTGCCCAGGTATTTGCAGAACATCCTCTGCTGAAGTTCTACCCACCGAATGTGCAGAGTGGCCTGAATGCCAGCATGTTCTCTGCGGATGCAATGTCACTGGGAATCAGGATGCAGCCCAACACTGCTCTCCTCTCCCTCATCCTCATGCTAGGCACCTTCTTCATTGCCTTCTTTATGCGCAAGTTCAAGAACAGCCGTTTCTTAGGAGGAAAGGTGAGAGGTTTGTGGGACCCAGATGTTAAGGACAAAGGATGTGCCCAACAAGTAATGCTTCTTGCTACAGACCTTTGCTCTCCACAACATTTGGACCGTCCCCTAAATAAAAACTAGCAATCCCTTAAATACCCTGCAGAAGGGATGGTGGCCTGAGTGAGGTTTGCTGCAAAGTCCTCTGGACCTTGGGAAAGTTTTAGCTGGTTACAACTCTGTTAAACTAGAATATAGGAGGAAGAGCTTACAGCTTGTTCCCTTTGGACAGGCAGGGCCTGTGTAACACCTGGAGCACCATCCAAATAGGCTCGTAGGAGCAATTAGTCATTTACGAGTGGCTGGAGGACTGTGTTATGTGGGCAGTGGGATGCGCAGCCATATAGGTCAAGGCTGACACTGTCAGCAGCAGTGCTTGGCCCCAACTGGGCCTTTGTTTTGCTGCAAGCTCCCTGTAGCATGGTGGGTGGACAGAGCTGGCCCGTTTCCTTTGCCAGTGAGGATGTTTGTTCTGCAGGCTCGGCGAATCATCGGAGACTTCGGGATCCCCATCTCCATCCTGGTCATGGTGCTGGTGGATTACACCATCACTGACACATACACGCAGGTATGGTACATGCAGGAGGCACCAGCGCCACCCTCAGAACCCTTCCTGTGGCCCAGCAGTGATCCCTGCAGCACCATGGCCTGCTCTTGTGCAATAGGAGCTTCATATTTCCTGCCTCTTTAGTCATAACATGTTCTAGCATATTTGTGCTCTTCTTGACTATAGGCTACTAAATATTTTGATCACTTTGCCTCGAATACAATGATTTTTTCCCAGTTTATGCACAAACTTAAATGTTATTGAAGAGACCCACGTTACAGGTTTTCTTCCCCCCCCCTTTTTAGTACATGTGTAATTATATATTTTTGGTTTGTTATTTTTTTCAACTGACATTGGGCAGAGGGTAAAAGGTAGTTCCTATTCAGTATGCAAGCTTTTTTTCCAGACAGCTCAAGGCTTAAATAAATCCAAATACATTTCTATTAATTTAAATTTCAATGAAAAATCTGTCTCTATCAGATGTTAGTAAAATCATGCACTTTGTTACATTCTTTTCATACCCTTCTAGACTTCTGCAATTAATATCAAAGGCATTATCATTTCAGTATTAACTCAGCATATGTACAAAGCTTTCTGAGAAAATGACACTCAGTTACACAGCTTAGCTCAAGTACAAACATTCCAGAAATATTATTCATACTTATGCTGGTTAACATAAATGCAAATCATAAACTCTCCCTGCAGTGCTCAGGCAGGCAGATAGCAAGAACTGCTATAGAGCATTGCAGAGCTGAGAGTTCAAATTCTGATGAACGCAGGGTCGGGGTGATGTACAGCTAGGCGTCTGTGTGGTCTCTGATAGGAGTGCAGACATGTTAGTCCCTCTGAATGTGATCATAGTAGGGTCATTTCCAGAGAATGTGGCCACTTCTGTGGCTTGCACTGAAAAAACAATACTAACAAATGTCTCAGAAAAAGCTTGGAATGTCTGAAAAGCCACCTCAGAGAAGGGTAGGCAAGTTCAGGACACTTGATTTGTCCAATCAGAGGTCAAGGAGCATTTTAACCCTGTTCTGCAAGCACTGACATGGGAGTGCTATTTCTGAGGGAAGATACTTCCTTGGTCTCTTGGACAAAACCCAAGAGAATTCCAATAGCTGAAAGGAAATGAGACAGACCTATGTTAGGACACTTGGGATTTTTTCTCTGAAGGGGATTATCCATGAGAATGTCCTGCTCGGGTCAGGGTGGTTGTCCCGTCATCTGAGACATTCAGACCAGGAATACCAGGAGGATCAAGGCTGTCTTGTGTGAGGCTGTGGGCATGTGTCTGTTGGTGACTAACTGCTGGGTTTTGTGGCTACACCTCCAGAAATTGAATGTCCCCTCTGGCCTGTCAGTCACATCTCCTCACAAGCGTGGCTGGTTCATTCACCCCATGGGCAGCAGCGGGACCTTTCCAATGTGGATGATGTTTGCCTCTGCCATCCCAGCCCTCCTGGTCTTCATTCTTATCTTTATGGAGACACAGATCACCACGTGAGTACCTCCCCACCAGTGCGAATCATCGCTAACCCAAGGGTAGGTTAGGCTGATATGGGTGCTGGTGCTGTTCATATGGTGATGCACCTGGCATCACAGTTGCACAGCAAGGGCATGATTATGGCCGTTTAATAGAACCATAGACTGGTTATGGTTGGAAATGATCATTTAGTTAGCATTGGATAATATCATCTAGCTCCAACTCCCCTGATGTGGTCAGGGATACCTCACACTAGACCATGTCGCCCAAAGGCTCTGTCCAGCCTGGCTTGAACACTGTCAGGGATATGGAGCATTTACCACTTCTTTGAGCAACCTGTTCCAGTGCCTCACCACCCTCACAGTAAAGAGCTTGCTTCTTCCTTATATCTTACCTGAACTTCCCCTGTTTAAGTTTAAACCCATTATCCCTTGTCCTATCCCTACAGGCCTGATGAATAGTCTTTCTCTGGCATCCTTGTAGGCCCCTTTCAGATATTGGAAGGCTGCTATGAGGTCTCCATGCGGCCTTCTCTTCTCCAGGCTGAACAGTTCCAACTTTCTCAGCCTGTCATCATACAGAAGGTGCTCTAGTCCCCTGATCATCCTTGTGGCCTCCTCTGGACTTGCTCCAACAGGTCTGTCCTTATATTGAGGACACCAGAACTGTACCTTCTTGGATTCTGCCATCATCTCTTGGCTGCCCTCCTGTCATAGTGTGGTGGGGATGTACCTTAGCCAAGTGCAGGAGGAAACCTCTAACCTGAGATTGACAGCCACCATCTCTCTCCTCAGCCATCTACTTGTTCTCCCCATGTTGTGTGCTCTCTCCAGGGAGTGAATGTTGTCCCCTGCTGCAGTGCTCTTCCTGGGCACTGGGCTGAGCCTGGCACTGACCTGAGCTCTTCTTCCTTCCAGGCTGATTGTTAGCAAGAAGGAGAGGAAGCTGCTGAAAGGCTCTGGCTTCCACCTAGACCTGCTGCTTATTGGCACTATGGGGGGGCTTTGCGCACTCTTTGGGCTGCCTTGGCTGACTGCGGCAACGGTGCGCTCTGTCACCCACGTCAATGCCCTGACGGTCATGAGCAAGGCCATTGCACCAGGAGAGAAGCCCAAGATTGAGGAGGTGAAGGAGCAGCGTGTGACTGGAGTGCTTATTGCTGCTCTTGTCGGTGAGCCCCTGCTCGGGTGAAGGAGGGGGGAGGTCAGGGATGACCACTTCTGGCAGTATCCCTACCCCACAGGCCAGCCTGCGCTCTGCCTGCTTGCTGTAGGACAGCCCTCACCTTCACAGAGCTCTCCTCTGGCAACTTTCGGTACCCTGCCATGGTCAGTCCAACTCTGCAGCCCTTCCAGCTAGACCCCTCTTGAACTTCCTTTCCCTTGCACCCTAGGACAGAGATGAGGTGGGAGAGGGATGGAAGCTGAGGTGCCTTGCAAAGGGGCTGGCGTGGGACACACCATGTCCTGATCTGTCTGTGCAGGTCTGTCCATTGTGATGGGGAACATGCTGCGGCAGATCCCATTGGCCGTGCTCTTCGGCATCTTCCTGTACATGGGGGTTACATCGCTCACTGGCATCCAGCTCTATGAGCGGCTGCTACTGATCTTCATGCCATCCAAGCACCACCCTGACCACATCTATGTTGTCAAGGTGAGCAAAGGCAGGTTGTGGAGAACCAGGTAACAAGGAGCAGAGGAAGAAGAGGCAAGTGAGGGGAGGATGCTGCTCTGCTAGATTGATGCTTGGCTTGGTGACGCCCCCTTGGCTGCAAGCTTGTGCCAAGAAGTAAGTCCAAGCCATGCTTAGAGGTGGTACATCTCTAGGATAGTGTGCTGATAGGCTGCACAGGAGTGTCTTGCCAGGATATTGTAAGAATGTACTGCCTTTGGGAGTGATGCATTGCTTGAGTGAGTGTAGGGACACTGCGCTGCTAGGTTGCGCAGAGGCTGATGTGTTAGTTCTGCCTTGTTATAGAGTACAGGCAGGTAGTGTGCAGCAGTATTACATTACTGTACTATGCTATGCAGAAGGGTTATGTCTTGCTGGTTGATTCTTCATTAATCTGTGTGGAAGGATAATGTGCTCTTAATCTGGATTTACCTCCCTAGGTGAAAACCTGGAGAATGAATCTCTTCACCTGTATTCAACTGGCCTGCATTGTGCTGCTCTGGGTGGTGAAATCTACGGTGGCATCCCTGGCCTTCCCCTTTGTCCTGATCATGACAGTGCCATTGCGACGCTTTGTGCTGCCCCGCTTCTTCCACGACAGGGAGCTCAAAGCGGTAAGCAGAAAACTGTCTTAACAGCCTAGCTTGCAAGAGTGGAGTGAGACTGAGGAGATTTGGCAGACTGAAAGGCTAGGAGATCCTGGGCCAGCAAAGCCTTGGCTTTTCCTGCTGTTGTCTGGGGGTCTTTGTTAACAGCAGTAGGTGGGTAGATGGCTTCCTTAGAGCTTGTAGCCCTGTGAGTGCAGTGTGGGAAGGATGAGCAACCTAGAGCAATGAGACAGAGGATCCTAGCACACAGGGGCCTGGAATAAGGGTTTCTGTTTCCATCCTCCTCCCCATTTGTGGCTTATTCATCAAGAGACAACCCATTTCCCTACTGAGACGGCAGCAAGGACAGCCCAGCGGCACACCAGAGCCTGTGGCTGTTTGGTACAGGAGAATGTAACCAGAGCCAGAGTGCTGGCAGCCCTTTGAGTGCTGTCAGTATCCTGAGCTCCTGTTGGAAAGCAGCCTGGAGCAGCACCCAGAAGTAGGTTCTGCCAGGAGGGGAGGAGCTGCTGGTCTGGACCAAAGCCCCAGTGATAAGGCACTGTCAAACACTTCTGGAAAGGGCATCAGGTTGGAGATGCATGGATAGGCACAAAAAGGAGACTGCTGGGAGGGGGAGGAGTAAGACCTTTGCTCTTCGCAGCACAGCCCAGCTGCCTGGCTTTCTGCATGCTGGTGCCTCTATGCCAGGCTTGACCCTGCACTAGGGGCGGCTTCAGAGCCCGGTCTCTTCCTCTCCCCAGTTGGACTCGGAAGATGCTGAGCCAAACTTTGATGAGGATGGCCGGGATGAGTACAACGAGCTGCACATGCCTGTGTGAGCTGAGAGCTGCCCTCCCCACTCATGGGACAGGCTGCTCATGCCTGCTCATCCCTCCCAAGAACTAACTGGAGACTTGACGTGAGTCATGCGATCTCTTGCCTGGACCAACAAATGGCTGTTCTATAGCCCAGCAGGAGACAGCTCTGGCTCCTGCTGCCCCATCGCTTGCTCAGCAGAGGCTGTGAGTCTCTCTCCTCTTGGACCTGGTGGGCTGAGAGATGCCTCTCACATCACAGAACTGTGTGGGTCCCGAGTGCCCATGGGTCAGAGGTCTGCCCCCTCCCTGCTGGAGGCAGCCTGTGCCTGGTCTCCCGTTGGTGAAGGGGAGTCATGCCAGCTGGTGCCACCATGTCCCTCTCCACTACCATGAAACTTGGGTGTTTCAGCACCCTGTGCCACTGAGCCACAGAAATAGACTGGATGCTACCTGCAGACAGCCAATGGGCTTCTCTCCCAGGCCAGCAGCCTCCTTGCTCAATTGGTGGATGCCTTGCTCTTGCTCATTCTCCTCCTTCCAACAGGGCTCATGCTGGGCCTGTGCCACAGACCCTGGCCCATGAGGCTGCTGCAGCCTGGCAGATTGGCAGGGAGGGACCAGTATCCTGGCCCTGTCCTCCATACCAGCATCCGTCCAGTCACCATCCCACAGGACTGTTTTCAGCTCTTGCTTGGCACGGGGGAGGCTGTTTGGTTCCTCCTGATTTTCCCAACCCTCTTTCTACAAGAAAACTGAGCAGGAAGGGGAAGCTGGTGACAAGCAGGTATCCTGAAGCCTCGAGTGCCTGTCCTCTTGCAGGGATTAAGAGGAGTCCTGTGCCATTCTGCACCTCCATACAGGTTGCAGGGGTAAAAATTCATCACTGGGCTGTATCCCAGTTCCTGATTCCCATGTTCTTGTCCCTGAGAACAAACCATATTTAAGAAGCTGTGCAAGAGATGTAGTGCTGGAGTGCTAAACAATCCTTTGGGTCCCCTCCCTTTCCCTGTGCAGTGATCAACTGGGTCTGGCTCCCTGCAGCCCTATGAGGAAGTCACTGAAACCTCCAGCTCACATTCTGCTGCCATACTGGCATGACCTTTTGTGCCCACAGGCGCCTTCCAGGTGGGAAGGAGCAGCATTCATCATGCCCAGCACTCAGCCCCATTCACCTCTGGGCAGTTCCAAACACCTTTCCACCTGGCAGAGCTGTCCCCTGGGGTCTCTCCTCACTCAGAGCTGCCCCAGGAACCGCTGACAGTTCTGTTGCTGCCCCCATTGGCTCTGAGGGTAGTGCCAGAGGAGAAGGGCACCCCAGCCTCTCCCTGATGGCTGGAGCCAGAGTGGCCTTCTGGAGGGAGGCTGGTATGCTCACTTCACCACTGCATTTGTGACAAGCTGCTGCTTCAGTTCCTGTTTATCAGCCTGGCTCCTGCCAGAGATGGTGGGTACTTCAGCACCGGGAGGGTTCAGTGTTTTCCCTAGGATGCTCCAGAAATATCCCACCAGAGAGAAAAACCTCCCCCTGCAGCAGGTTCCTGCCCCACAACCTGGCCCCTCCATAGGGTCTGGGGTGAGAGACAAGTGTCTCTGTGTGTCTGTGGCCATGTGTGTCCTGTCCTCACCGTGTAGTGTAGGAGGCCTGTTGTCGCTGTGCATTGTGACTCCTCGGACTGTAGTGAAAGCAGCTACACCAATAAACTCTTCACGGGAATCATGCCTGGCTCCGTTTCTGTTTGTTAATTTGCAATAAATTATATTGATTGAAACTTCATGACACAAAACAGCAGTCTTGCCCATGCCAACAAGGCCCAGCTGGAGAGGGGACTGTCCCTTGTCACCCACTACCAGCACAGAGGTAGGCTCACCACCACCACCATCAGCCAGGCTGGCGATGTGAGTTCAGCTGGAGACCCCATGCTGGATGCTGGAAACAGGAGGCTGAGTCCAGTATTTAATCAGAAACATATAACATGCCTGCTTGCATCCATTCACACATGCATGCATGTGCCTGTGTGCTGAGCAGCACTTGGGGCCCATCTCCTTACCTAGCCTGTATCTATGCGCCAAGCAGCAGGGCTATGGGCTGAGCATGGAGGAAACATCTCATACAAACACATGTTCCCTCCGCATTTTCTTCCCAGGCAAGAGCCAAGCCAGGTTCTCATGAGGTGCTGGCTGCCTGCAGCCCACGTGGTGATGGGTTGGATGTGATTCAGCTGAGCTCTTTTGAGTGCTGCTGCTGGGAGTAGGTGGTGGTACCACCTCCTGTGGTCATGATCTCTGTCTGCTCCTGGGGCTGGCCACTGCCATGGGGCTCTTGTCAGAGGGCTTAGCCTTCCTGGGCACAGGTATGGTGGCTGTCTCATTTCTGAGCTGGGCCCGCTGTGGGGTGGGCAGTACCTGGCCTCGCAGCATCCTCTCCAGATCCCGGCAGTGCTGCTGAACCTGTGGAAGAGGAGGCAGCGCTGCCCAGCCTTTTCCATGTAGCTCTCCTGCCCATGGCAATGCCCCCACTCGCCCAGGGAAGCGGGGCAGGAAGCATAAGCAGAGCCATTGTGTACTCCCTTACCTCATCAATCCTCCGGATGAGAATGGGCCTGACCTCCAGCTCCAGCAGCCAGTCAGCCTCCAGGATGCTGTGGTGGTACTCCTCCAGCTCCAGGTTCTTCTGCAGCTCCTCAGTCAGGGCAGCCTGGCACTGGCGACCTCTCGTACGCTGGTTCTGCTGGGGCCAGGATCGCTCTGTTCCCTTGCTCTGTTGCTGCCGGCGCAGGACACCAATGCGCTGGGTGACATGGCGGACCTGGGCACGCAGGGCAGGTGCCCGGTCCCTGAGGTGCAGCAGGGCCAGCAGCTCCTCCCGGCTCTCCCGCAGCCGGGCTTTCAGCACCCGAGTGCTGTTGCCTGCCCCCAAGGACTGCAGTGGGACCAAGAGGTTGGGCAAGCCCCCCAAGTGCTGGGGGACCCTGCTGCGCAGTGGGGGCTGTACACTGCTTGGAGCCAGCCCTGCTCTGCCCAGCACTGGTGGCTGCTGTGGCAGTGACAGTGATGGTAGAAGGGAGAGGCTGTACCTGCTGCGGTGGAGATGCACCCACTGCTGGGCAAGTTCCGCTGTGGCCAAGCTCTGGTGAAAGACATTGGGGACCAGCCGCAAGACCTTCACAAAGGGCCCCACACCGTCAAAGGAGCGCAGGTCCTGCAGGCTCTGGGGGCTGAAGACCCGCTCACTGAGGGGCCCACCCTGCAGCAGAAGGCCCCAGTTACGCCGGTGGGTGAAGAGCTGTGTGGCCAGGCATGGGATGGATGCAGAGCAGGCAGCTGGCTCCTCATGCATGTACAAGTTCTCACAGAGTGGGACCACCACTCTGGCGTCAAACCTGTCCTTCAGCATACTCAGGTGGTGCAGGTAGGAGGCCAGCCAGCCCACGTAGCTGGCCACGTTAGAGCTGGCTGCACCAGGCTGGCCCTGGGCAAGCTTCTGCAGGTGGTGCCAGCTCTCCACCTGCCCTGATGGGCTCTGCGGCAGCACCACCAGCAGCACATGGTACAGGCTGCGCAGGTCAAAGCCCTTCTGGCACTGCTGTACATGCCTCATGAAAGCGCTGATCTCCTCTTCAAGGGCAGAGTAGAGGGCTTCCATGTGCCCTGGTGATGGAGAAGAGGCAGCCAGGATCACGGCTCATCCACACAGTCCTGGGCCCTGGATGGACAGGAAAACATGCTGCACCAGTATGCAATGCTTGGGCTGCTGTAGGCAGGATTACTGCAGAGGCTTTTGTCTGGGTCACAGCATGGGCTCAGTCAGCAGCTGATGCAACCAAAGACTGACATGGTGTATCAAAGGATGGCACAACTGGCCAGCTCGAATGAGTTGGTCCCTGTTGCTCTGCTGAATAGGAGACAGTGGGTGGGTGGGGAGGAGGGCAACAGGGACAGGCTGGGGCAGGAGGAGTGAGGGAGCTGGAAGGGGTGAGCTCAGGAGGGTACACCCACTTTTGTGGTACCAGGTGGGGAGGGAGACTCCACAACAGGGGCACAATGGACCACAAAATGCTGGTGCAGTGTTTGGGGAGGAGCAGAGGGTCTGCCTGTAGCTCCAGGAGATGCTGCTGTGGGAGTGGGGAGAACACTCTATATGGCCACAGCACCCCAGCTGCCCTGAGGATGTCCTGGGATGTAGTATATGTCCTCCTGCTTCCTGGAAGGGGACTAGTTGTGCTAGACCAGGACTGCATGCTGTCAGCAGTTTCTCCCACCTCTCTGTTGTTTAAGAACAGGTTTATCTTTACAAAAGTAAGCAGACACCCTCGCCTGTCTGGAGAACAAAAATAGAAGGTCTGTTCCTAAAACTGTCAATTCTATAATTTTAAACCATTGTGTGTTTAGGCAAACTATTTGGGTTTCTGTTTCTGCCACTCAGGTTCAAGTACACTCAAGCTATCTGCTCCAGTAATTTTCATTTTCCACAGCCAGGAGGGGCTGGCATATCTGCTATGAGATACCACTGGCACCCCTTCACACAGCTGTGTGGCTGGGAAGTTAAGGAAATTGCTGGCTAAGACCATCTCCATGACAAAACTGGGAACCAATGCCACAGGCAAAGTTTTCCCTTTCCGCTGTGTATCTTTAAGTCCTTGCCTAGGCTTTGGTGTCTGCTTTTCAAGCACTCAAAATGTGTGAAGATAAATGTAAAAATCCTTTTTCCTTATTCCTTTTCCCGGTTTATGAACCCAACTCCGTATGTGTGTGTGTGTGTGTGTTAGGTAAAATGGCAGAAGATGTCAGCACAGCGTGCAATGCAGGCTGCCAAGGGTGAGAACAGCTTTGGTTGCATTCACCTTCCCCAGCAAAGGTCTGCAAGTGAGTTTAAATGAGTTGCACCGGTCTGCAGAAAGCAGAGCTGATGCTGCACATGAAGCCCCAGCTACCAGCTAAACAGCAGCCCCAGTCCATGGGTGTCAGGGTCTAGCTCATTGTTGCAGATGCTGAGGGCTGAGGACCACCAGCAGGTACTGCCAAGCACTGGTGACCCGAACATCCCTGCTGTGGCTCCAGCCCCACGCTCTCTTGCCCCCTCCTGCCCTCCATCCGCCTCCCCTCTGTGTCACTTGAAAGAAGGGACTTACCAGCCCCAGGTGAGGCACTGGGGAGAGGAGTAAGGGCTGAGCTGGGCCCTGCTGCCTTCCAGGGGAGGAATCTGCCCTCCTTGGACACAGACACAAACTTCCTCCCCATGGCAATGGCAGGTTCGGACATGTCCCTCATGCTGGAGCCAACCTTTTCCATATCCATTTGCCAGCCCCACGGGCATTGCCTTGAAGCTACAGGGCAGAGATGCAGCTTTCTCCTGCCCCTCTCCCTCACACAGGTCTTTGCAAAGGACTTTTCTCCTGCACAATTGCCTGAATCCTTGGCACAGGCTTGGATAGCGCATTTCTTTGATACAAGTGAGTACTCCTGTACACAGCCCCAAATTTGGCCCTAAGGCTTGTCTGGCCTTGGCAAGAGAGAAGCTCTTTAGCCTTAGGCAGTCCGCTGCCTGCCTACTGCCTTGCATCCCTGCCCTATACCTCTCAGTGCACCATCTTTGCAGGGCTCCTCAGCTCTCTGGCTGGATGAGGTGCCTGTGCTGGGCCTGCTCCCCAGTGGGGCTCTAAGGAGATGTAAATGGTCTCTCAAGGGAGTGAGAAGGGGAAATGGGAGCAAATCCTCTGCTAGACACTTCTGACAGGCACAGAGGTCTGACCCCAGCAGTTCCACTTCCACCTCTACATGACTGACCATGGGAGCAGGAGCCTTGACCATGGTCACAGAGCTGGCCAGGGCTGTGCCCAGCCCTGCAGTTCAGGACCCCATGGGGAGGGAGATAGGGGCCCCTGGGAGCAATTCAATGAGGACAGTGCTGGCACACTTCTGTGCCTGCTCTAGGTTTCCCTGTCGGGGTGCATGCTTTTGGCTGAGAAGCACTGCCCACAAGCCTCTGTGTCTTCCTGTGCAGAGGTGCCTCACATGAGCTCCCCTGCAGAGAGGGGCAACACTGCTGTAAGGTCAAACAGGGAAGCCTCAGCCTGAGGTCTGAAAGTGTGGCTGCCAAAGCTTCTTCTCTGCAAGGAGCAGAGGGAGGTGAGCTGGCACCCATGGATGTCTTGCCTCACTCAGAGGGGGCCATGCATGAGCCAGAGCAAGAAGTGCTGAGCACCAGTGCTGAGCAGCATCCCCCATTGCTCCTGCCAGATTGCTCTGTGGCCTCCTAGGCCATGAGTCGCCAGATGTGATTTTGCTGCTGAGCAGAACAGAAGGGTAATCCTCATCTTATAACCTCTGCAGAGATGGGACACCTTGTGATCTCTGCTGCAGGAGCCCAGCTGGATGATTGCCTTCATCTCTCAGCCCAGTGTCCCTGGAGGATGCCCTCCCTTCCAGCACACAGGGTACTTCAACATCACCAGGGATGGGAGATGCTGTGACAGGCTCTCATCCTCAGCAGGGACAGATGGCCAAATGCTGGGGCTAGTTCCTAGTGTTCTGTACTGGGCATGTACTCATTTTTCCATCCTAAACGAACCTTGAAACTGGGTGCTCTGGCAGACAGGAGGTGTTAATGCTAACAAACAGCCCTGCCTGCTCCTTGGGTTTGCTAACCCAGTGGCCCAGTGTTGCAGATTGCCTCCTGGAGATTTCTAAGGGACTCATATAGCAAAACAGGGCATGGATTGGCATTGTTTCGGCTGCAGGTGCACAGTGAAAACAGCTCCCTCCTTTTGCCTAGAAATTATTTGCAGGCTGAAGCTGCACTGGTCAGGAAGAGGAAATGAAATGAGCCCGGGCTACCAGCATCCGTCAGCAGACCTTGGCCATGGCCAGGGGTAGTGATATGACACCATTTAACCTCCTCACTCACTTGCCTGGTTTTATTATGCAGCCAGAGACAGAGAGCTAACTGTGTCTGGTAGAACAGCCCAGTCTGGGAAACGCCTGCACTGCAGCTGGGTGACACACTTTCTAGAGCGCGAATCCCGCAGCAACGGTATCTGTGAGCAAAGCCCTGCTTACACATCTAGCTGAGCAGAATCCACAAGACTGTTTGCAACAGAGCCATCTGTGACCTCCACAGCATCACACCATTAATAGCAAGGCTTGGTCTGGGTCAAACAAAAGCAGAGCAGGCTTAATAGGAGAGGAAATTAGGTGGATGTGCTTGGCTGGCCTCATCCTCACATGTTCTGACTATAATTATAGCCTTGTGCAGCTCAGCTCTCTTATTCAGCAATATCGCCGCCAGGAGTGCATTTCTCATGACCAAGGTGTAAAAGCCACATGTAGCTATGTCTTGGCCCCAAGCAAACCTGTAGCAACGCAGGGGAGCCATGGCAGGGAACCTCAGCTTGTTACTGCTTGGAGAGGAGTGTGTGGCCCGGGATGTGGCAGAGAAAGGGAGGAAGGGTTGGGCTGGGGGAATAAGACCAGGATCCCTATCTGCAAGAGAAAGCTAGAGGCACCTGATTACGGGTTTGGTCCATCCAACACAGCCAAGTGCAGATGGGCTGGTAGAAAGTCACAGCATCACAGCTAGTGCTGGCCCCAGTGACATAGCTTGGAGGATGCTTCAGAGGCCAAAAGGGTGGTGTGCAATGACAGTGGCATGGATGCTGGGAGCATACACCCTCCAGGCCCATCTGCTCCAGCTCTCTGCCCTTGTGCTCAGGCTGAAACTGAGGAAGACATCCTGTTTTCCTGACCTATAGAGAAAGGGCAGCCCTGGTGTCATTCCTGCTCTCAGATGAGATAGAAAGCTTTTCCCACTGCTGTTAGACTAACCAGAGATTCATCCGCCCCTGGCCTGGGCTCTGCAGTGTGAAAAGGCAGTGCTGTGTTGCAGTGAGCTGGGCTCGCTGCTGATGGTGGCTGAAGTGAGATGGGAGCCAGTGGGGTGCCCAACACAGATAAACAACCCCATCCCATGTAGCCCCCCTTGCAAGAAGAGCTCCCCCTTACCCTCCTGCTCTCTGGGGGAGCAGGTGGCACAGTGCTTGGTGTGACCCTGTGAGAGCCTCTCCAGGCAGTATTAATCACATTCCTCTGGAGCAGGGACACATCTGGCACAAACATGATCCTGTCCCCAAGGAGCCTGGGTTAATTCCTGCTTTCAGAGCCTCAGAGAAGTCCTGAGCAGGGAAACCTTCAGCACAGATTTGGTCACCACCATTCTTACCTTGGAGGAGACAGAGGTAGCTTGTGAGCAGTGGGGCAGGAGGAGAAGTCCACGGCTCCGTGCTGAGTTTGAGCAGCCCAAGGCTGAACTGTAGCAGGGCTCCCTGCAGGCTGGGAATGGGAGACAGGGAGGAACTGTCCTTTTCAGGAGTCAGTTTGTAAGGTGATTTCAAGCAATGGTGAAACTGCAGTGGAGAAGGGGCTAGAGCTTCAGGGTCACTGTGTGCCCTGCTGTGTGTCCCCATCTCCCATCAGTGCAGACTGCATCAGGAGAGTGCCTCAGTGTCTGGTGCTCTGCAGGGTCAGGCCATCGTTGCAAGGGGACATGCTTGACATTTGGCTGCTGCTTCTCAGTACTTCTCTTCCTCTGGAGAGCCATCTCCTGGTTGCTCTGCACAAGGGGTATTTTGGTGGCCCTGGCAAAGCAGCAGGGCCTCGTGGAGGGGACTGCCATGGTGGCAATGCACAGCAGAGCATGGGTGCCCTCCTCCTGCATCCATTCTTCCCTATGCCTTCAGCTGGGTCCAAGGTATCCTGCCTCTGCTGCTGGCTCTCCTGAGTGAGATCATCTCAGGGAAGATCAGTTCCCCACCCTATGAACACTGCTCTGATAAGCTACTGGGAGGTGGCACTATGGCCAAGGTGTCACAGCTCATTACCTTGCAGGCAGTGGTAGACCAAGCCTGGCCTATGCTCACCTCCTGTAGCAGGGCCGTGCTGCCCTAGCTCCCTCCCAGCTATGTGCCAGACCCGTGGCAGAGGAGGAAATTAGGATATTGTCTGGTGTCCAGGAGGAATTCCTGCCTTGGCTTGTTCCTGCCAGTCCTCCACCGACCTGCCCTCGGCATGGAAAGCCCAGCAGGAAGCTGACTCACTGTCTGCTGCTGCCACAGCTGAGTGCGGGGCTCTGCTGCCTGCAGCACTGGAGGGCTGCTCCTTTCATAGATGCAGCAATACCTCATTGCCCAGACCCCAGGCACCCACCCACCCCAAACTCTCCTCTGCTAGAGCCTCTCTCTGCTGATGAGCAAAGAACAGCCATGGCACCCCAGATCCTGTGCCATCAGCAGCTGGGCTGACAGGAGAGTCAGGAGCTTAGCACGTTGCTGGCGTTACTTGTACATGCAAGCAGTGTGACTGCAGCAGGCTCAGGGCATGAGGCAGCCCTGAGGCAGGGAGAGGAGCTGGTGGGCTGGAGAGGGGTCCTGGGCTTGTCCTGCATAGGGGTTCCATGCCAGGCCTTGTTGACTGCTTCCTGTTCATCGTGTCGCTGATGTGGCAGCCAGCCCTGGAGCTGCTGGGGTGGCAGATTCCAGGCACATGGTGATAACAGAGTCTGAGTGGCAGCGGTGGCAGATAAGAGCTCACCTGCTTGTCAAGGGCCTGTGAAGAAGCAGATGGCTGTAACTTTTCCTGGTGAGCAGCACCAAGAGTTAGGAGACGGTTCAGACACTGCTGTTACCAGATGGGATGTGTGAATGTAGGGCTAGTGATTTAATCCGGTAACAGAAAGGAGCAAATATCAGACATAAATTTCTTATGAAGTTTCTTGCCACCTTTTCTACTGGGCTGATAGAGCACAGGGCTTACAGCATCAGCTACTGCTGCTGCATTTGAGGAATCTGATGTTTATAGCCTGGGTACTTTGTAAAGCTACTTTGTTCTCAGGACTCAGTCAAGCCACCTCCTTGTTCCCTCTTAGAAGGTGTTACTCAACTAAAAACTTTGTCTTTTGAAAGGTTGGTTCCTTACCCCACCCTGGGCCTTCCAAGGTGTTAGCTCCCTTCCTCAGAGCTGTAGAGAGGTCTGTCAGGATGGAACAGGAACTGCTTCCCTACAGCGCAGCAAAATGTATGATACACAATTGCAGCGCAGCAAAATGTATGATACACAATTGCCACTGTACTGGAAACTGCAGCAGTGATGGGGTTAGAGTATTTTTCCATGGTGTGTGTAGGAAGACAGCCTTGCAGCACTGATGAACAGGAAAGAGAAAAGGAGATCACAAGGACCTTGACCCAAGAAAGAAGAGTAGGACCCCAACTTTATGATGAGTGCATTTAGATTGCTTGGTGTGTTTGCTGGGAATAGGTTTGCTGTTAGCTTGTCACTTTACTGTCAGATCTCCCTTGACTTACAGATGTGAGGGTCATGCCTTGATGAATAGCTTTAGATGACAGGAGCCACCACCAAAGGTTCTCCACTGGAGAGATCTGGGAGGGGTTATCTGGAGATGTGCTGGTGAAGACTCTAAGCAGACAGGCAGAAGAGGCAAAGGAGGTGTGCTCCTCAACTTCACCATGGCTGTGAGGAGCTTGACAGCCCCCTGTGACCATCCAGTAGTTGAACAGCCAAAATGGTCTGCAGAAGCAGAAGTAGCAGAGGAGGAATTGCCCTACTGTGGGAAGAGGGCTGGAACAGCCTGATGACAAATGTGTGGCTGGAGAGAGGACTGTCAAGGATACATTGCTGTTGAGTTGATCTAATCCCCTACACTCACAAGATAATTGGTCATGCAGACAGAAGTATTAGATGTGAGTTAAGGGCTGTAGTTAGGCTTCTGGCGCCGTCTTGCACGATGTTTTCATAAAACAGGAAAAGCGGTGTAGATTAGGCTAAGCCAGCACAAGTACAAAAGAGGCTGGGTACTCATGCCCAGGATAGTTCTCAGTGGTGTAGTATCAAAATGGAAGGACACAGTGTCAGTGACTCATACATTAGAAATCCTTACCAAAAGGTTCAGATAGTGAAGGTGGAAGAGGCTGGTGAGCTGGTCATCATGGGTTAGACAGCAGCCTAGGTGTGACTTTGCCATGTGGCAGAGATTGGAGAAGATACTGCGATCTCCCTCAGAACCCTTTCTGTGTTTTTAAGTAGTTAAAAAGTACATTATTGACAAAAATAACAAAAAAAAAAAACCAAACCACAACCCCAAACTTGTGTTGTCCCCCCTCTTGCTGTTAGATCTCATTCCTTTCAGAATGAAGAAATAATTTCTTCCTGCAAGAAACACCTTCAAAGTGTAGGCTCTCAGGAAATGATATGGCCACACTTTCTTGACAAACTTCACCCAGCCTCTTGCTCTATGCCATCTCTTCCAGACCTTGGAGACATGATTTTGAAGCTCTGTCAGAATGCTTGTTAACCGTCTCTCTCACTATATCCTGCTATGACAACCGCTGAAGGGATCCCCAAACCGCACAGGTTCGCTAATTCTATCAGACATCAGTTGTCCTGAAACGGGCACTTGGCCGCTGTGGCTGTGTACAGAGGCGGTCCCTCGTCCCTACCGTCGATCCGCGGGCAGCACTGGCTGCGCCGGCGCCTCCAGAGCCCCAGACCTTTCTCAGCATCACCACGCCCTGCACCCCGCGCTCCCTCCACCAGTGTGACCAGCTCCCGCGCCCCCAGACGCTCAGCACACCCCAAGGCTCACCCCCGCCCCTTCCCCCCGTCGCCACCGCCGCAGCCCCCGCGCTCCCCGCTCCCCGGGGCGGAGCGGAGAGGGACGGCTCGGCCGCTCCCCGTTGCCGGCGAGGCGGAGCCATCGCGGCGCGGGGCTGGCGAGTCGTGCCC
>JASSUY010028419.1:0-15231 GCA_032466535.1 Forpus xanthops | reverse complement strand
TCATTATAATGTCATTATAATGCATTTACATGCTAAAATACACTCCCATCTCCAATGCGACCCCCCTCTAAAATGAGACCACCCCTCTCTGAGCATGCGCTCTGAATTTTTGGTGACATATGCCTTTAAAACGAGGCGAGAGAGATTCGCACCAGTAATAAAGGTATGTATGACTAGAGTCACTCAAGCTCCACCTTGAAGGTGAAAACAGTATAAAATGACCTAAGAAAGAAGGGGATATTGGGGAAGATACCATCGTGGAGGAGTCAAGGAAGATAACATCAACAGATTCCTGCAACCGGTCGAGGAGCTGGACTTTTCTTCAGCCCCCATAGGAATGCCTGTGTGCAAGATTTGCACTGTATCCAGTGTCTTCCTAGGAAAATTCAGAATCTCTGTAGAGTTACTTTTCACTGTTATCTTTATATCTTGTTAGCCAGGCTGTGTTAACTTTATCAAGCGCTGTACTCATGTAATTATTTGTGTGTGCTTTTGCGGACAGTATCTATCATTGGCAATCCATAAGAACCTGTACCTGTTGCATCAATGAACTACACTATTTCGGTAGCCAATTGTAATTTCCTCACTGAACACGACCTCATCTCTCAGTGTGGCTGTGAGGGCTCATGAGCACAAACTGAACCAGCAGTGTGGTGCATTATCGGTGAATCCGGAGTCAGTACTCACCCAGACTGATAGTTGCAGTTGATTGTGCGCTATCAGTGAATCCGGATCAGGCGCACCCAGACTGGTAGTTGCATATTGGAACCGTCCCTGTGGTGCACTATCAGTGAATCCGGAATCAGTACATGCCTGGACTGATCAGTCGCAGCTGATTGTGCACTATCAATGAATCCGGATCAGATGCACCAGGAGTGGTAGTTGCATATTGCGGCTGTTCCCTGTCCCTCTAATAAGGGGGTTTATTTTCTCCCTTTTAACGCAACACCTTAACAATAAACTTTTGAGTGGAGCACCAGTTTGCCGAGGTAATGGGTTTTCACAGCCAGGGGAAGGCGAGTGCCAAGGATTATTAATAGTGTTCCTCGATCAGTTAAGGGAAAGATAAATGTGACACCGGCAATCAAAATCCCTGAATATCTGATATCAGTGAGGAGTGGGTATCACTGGTCAAAAATAGAAAGAGGGAGAGAGATTATATAAGAGGGGCTCCTACTCCGAGTTCCACCTCTTTTTGACCACCTCCATATCTAACACCCTTTCCGAGAGTGCTTAGGAGAGACCCAAGAGGTAAGTACCAAGAAAATGTTCTAACTTCCACAGCACAGGTGGCTTCGCCCGCTCCCGGCAGGAACCCAGGACCTTCTCCCGAAGGAAAGCAGACTAGGATATCTCCCACCACTCCGACTCTATTCCCCTTCCCACAAACAAAAGACCGGAGGCAAAGAGGTGAAAATCTCCCGAAGAGCGAGGAATGGCTTCCTGCAGAGACGACTCCAAACGAGAAGAAAGGGCTATTAAGAGGCCGGAATAGGTGAAAGTGTAAAGGGGGGCTGAGCAGAAAAGGAGGGAAGGAAGAGGGAGAATGGAAATAACAAAACAGAGAATTGAAGAAAGTGAAGGAGAACGCAAGCAAGGACTCGGAGAACAGAATTTACTGAAGTGCTCAGTTGTGAAAACCCCTCCTTAGCATGTCACAGAAGTAACATCTCTATGCACAGACAGCGGATTGAAGTTTCCTTCTCTGGTGCGGTCATTAGGAAGATAAATGTGTCACCCTTTTGTAAAGGACTCCCGGCTTTCTGCTTCAGCTTCTGGCGTGGAGGCTTCTTGTTGCTAATCAAAGTCTCCCTGAACTGCTTGCTAGTGGAAAGGGCGGGTTGATGTCTACTTAATGTACTTGATCCTTTACTTAGTAAGAATATAATGGCTCTGGCGCTGCTGGGAGGGGGAGCTGATCAATACAAAAGCTTCTGTGCAGACAATTTGGATTTTTGCGAGTAGTTGGGCAGGAAAATTGTCAAAATCTAAGAAAGAGAGAAAAACGTGTAATTCATCTCGCAGGAATGATAAGCAAAGGGCGAAGGGCCGAGTGCGAGACTGCCAGTTCGTGAAACGCTTTTTATATTAAAATAACAGTTTTGAGTAAAGCTTGGTGGGTAAAAGCCTGTAGAAGTTTGCTAGCTGTCTTTAAAACTGATGCACTCCTGAGATTAGAGACGGGCCTCAGTCACTCCTCAGTGTTAGAGGCTTCATAACCGGAGCGAGGCCGGCGCCGGGATGCGGCTCACCGGCTGCGGGGTGGGGGAAGGCGGGAGGATTCCCCTTTGTGACTCCGTGGCTCCAGGAACAAGGATACCTCAGCAACGACTTAGGGAAAGGTTCGTCAAAACGAAAAGAAGCTGCGGGGGGTGAGGCCCAGCTCCGCGGCAGGCTGCACCAGTGTGGACTCGGCAAGGCGGGCGGCGGTGTCCTTAAACAGGACACAGGACACCCTCCTCTCCCTCCCACCAGCTAAGGAGAAGGGATAAAGGGACATCAACTGCATAAGATCATACATATCGATTTATCTTGTAAATAGCTGTGTATTGATGGGTCTACGTTTAACTTATGCGTAAAACAGACTAACGATTGGGTTTTAACCTGCGCTACATGGGAGATTTTCAACTCCCTCCTCCGAGTCGAACCCCACTCAATCAAGAGACCCGAGTAACATGGGAACCGCCTTCACTGCATCTCCAGGACACCGGGGGGAGCATGGAATCGTGCTAGCCTCTGCCCCGTCAGCATCCTGCTGTGTGTCCCGTTTGCGGTGTGTCCCGGGTCAGCATCCCAGCCACAGCTCCCCTTTCCCGCAGAGCAGGCAAAAAAGTGTTTCCAACCCAAGAAGAGGGACTCGACTCCCCTGTCCGTCTCCTTATTTGTCCTTGGAGGAAGCTAAACCTCTCTTATATCTCAGGAAATACATAGAAACGGGCAGGGGGGTGGGGGGGAAGTTCCATCGAGAGAAAAACGACTGTCCCTCCCACAGCAAACAATCGCTGCTTAAAAAAGAAATGGAAGGAAAAAAACAGGGGACCCCAATGTCACCTCCTCCTCCGTCCTTCTGCGCTTAGTGGCATGCTAATGACTCACCCTTTATAGCTGAACTTGGGCAGCGGAGGGAAGGACTGGGGCTTGCACTTCTGTAACGACTGACAGAGCGACCCCAGTGTCGCAGCCGCCACCTCCCTCCCAAGGCAGCTCCCCGGCGGCCTCGCTTCGGGCTGGGGTGCAGCAGCCCCCGGGGGATCAGGCTATGCCAGCCCGTCCCAGAGCGGGGAGATCATTTCCCCCCATACCCTCTATTTCCTGAGGCGGAGATGCCAACATTCCCGCAGAGATCTGCCCTACTCCCGGGCCCCAACCTTGGCTATCTCAGCCTAATGGCTCCTGCCCAAACTCTTGAGGACTAGCTGGACTATCGGCCATATTTCTTGTGAAAAATGGGCACAGTTGCTTGGAGAGAAAACAACCCTAGAAAACACATTACAATCCCGAAATCGTCCTCGACGATGTCGGGAAGAGCCCGGTCCCGCCTAAGGAGCCCACCGCTGCTCGGGAGCTCCGCACCAGCGTGTTTGTCACCTCGTGTCTCGTTCCATCGTATCCCATTGCTGAGGCTTCTGCAGCATATTGTGCATTACAAACAGGATCTGTAGGATTCGTAGGGATGTGATAATTAATTCAGCGAGGATGATGCTTAATATGGACTGGCCCGAAAGAAACGAGGTCTAACAGGAACGTGTGTGTGAAGGGGAGGGGGGAAGGCAGGAAGGGGGAGATGTTTAAAGTGGTTGAACGGTAAGGCGAATGTTCAAAAGCTACGTTACATTTGCTTCCCGACCTCAAGAGCAGCTTGAAGCTTGGCATATGCTGCAGTTCCTTGCTCATCACCGGCTATAACCGGGAAAGCTCGCCCTGCCTTACTAAAGGAAAAGCCTCTGCTCTGCACCAGCACTCTTCCACCGCACCCGAGAACTTGACCTTGGCACAACTCTTCTCCAGCCGCTCTCACGACAGACTCTGGCACTCCTCCAGTAAGGCTTAGGCTCTCATCTCGCCGGGAACGACCCCCTGCCCCCTCCGGTCCCCGCACAGGCGCCCATCCCAGTGCCCTCTCTTGAGCCGAGCCCCCGCGTTCGCGGACGACGTGGGGCTCTGCGAATGGGAGAGCGGCAGCCCACGTTTGGGCGCTCAGCCACGCAGGGGTACGGAGCTGGCACTGGTCCAGCCCTTCCCGGTGTGCCATCCCCGCGCGGCACTGCAGCTTGGTCATATGAGCAGAAATGATGAGAAAAGCACTTTTTAATCTTTTCGCACTTGCCTCCCTGTTCAAACAGTTGCAGGATGGCTATGACTGACTTGCTCAACGCTGAGGATATCAAGAAGGCTGTGGGAGCCTTTTCAGGTGAGTACCTCTTTTTGTTTTCTTTCTTTTATTCCGTCTTTCCTCATTTTTCCTCTTCAGCTTCCAAAAGCAGCGTATTTCTTTAAGCTTGGGGAAGATTAGAGGATATTTCCAAATAAAATACCAATCGAGGATGGCTTTCAGAAGTGCAGTGAAAGCCTGTCAGGTTTATCAAGTCCAGGGCTGCATCCTCAGCAAAGTTGTCCTGCACGTTACAGAGGTGAAATACCTATTTCAAAAGAAGGTGAGCAGCACTGCAGACAGGCTTCTACCGAGGGATACTTTCAAAGGAAAAAAAAAAAAAAAAACCTCGGCGAACCAGACTGGAATATATCTTGTTGTGGGATAGGGAAGTCAGCCATGGATGCTGGCAGCTTCCCACTCACCCCTGAAATTGAGTTTCAGGTATCACAGAACTGCTGCTTCTCATTCAAAGGAGCTAAGAACGCGCTCTTTTCTTACGTGGGAAGAAAATATGTGGGGCCCCTGGGTGGGCTTTACTTTTTGGGATGGAGCAGGATGCAACGGTAGGGCACTCACTACTCGACTGCAGAAGCTTTCTGCAGGACGAAAGGCTGCCAGCGGTCCGTGCTGCCCCCTCGGACTCCTTCGCGTCCCAATATCGCCTACTCCTCTAACTCGCCGGCAGCAATCCCTCAGAGATTCAGCAGTCAAGGTTGCTCTTAAAACAACGCCAAAAATCTTGCCCCGGGATGCACGTTCTCTCTTCCTATCCCTCCAAACTACCTGGCCGACATCAGCACCGGGAGAGCCGCCTCCCTCCGTCCTGCCCTGTGCAGTGACCTTCCCGGGCGGACGGAGGCGCAAACCCGTCCGAGCCCGGATGAGCGCAGCAGCTCGGAGTCGAAGGGGCCGACAAACTGCTTTGCTTCATCCGGCAGCTGGTTTTCTCATTAGCTCCCATTGTTCTGAGACCAGCTCCAAGTCCCGGAGCAGATGCAGTTAGTGGCAACTAATGACAGGTCTTAGTCAAACAGATCCCGAAGGACTGAGCCTCCTTCATTTTACGTAAGAGGAAAGGCTGCGGCCGAATAAGGATGCATGGGGAAGGAGGGGGGAAGAAACAAACAACCCTCCGCAGCACGTTTTGGAGGTCACTGTACTGGGTTTCTAATCCATACCTTCCTAATTCAAAACACAGTCGTTAGGATACCCGGGTGAGACAAAAGCGGGTGCGGTTAAAGGACGGGAGAGGTGGAGCAGGTAAACTCGTTTATCTCGGCTCCGATTTCAAGGGCTCTGTTTGTTTTGATTCTTTTTTTGTCTCTTCCTCCCCGGAGATCGTTTCTGACACGGTCTCGCAGACAGGATAGCGCACAGCACTCCCTTGCAGTGCCTGATCTTACAAACCACCACTGCACATACCTTTAGCGGTCGAAATGCAACACTGATTTCTGATAAGTCTTCAGGAAAAACGAAACAGCCGTGAAATAGCCTCGTGCTCTGTAACACTTCTCGTCAGTGCCCCATGGTTGAGCAAGAGCGGGCTTTTTTGTTTTAAAGGGTGGAAATGTCAAAAAGTGACAGCCATGCAATATTCAGAGACAGCTCTCAGATGACTGCTTTAGAATTAAACTTAACCAAAAAAGAAAGAGGTTAAAGCACTGAAATGAGACCAAGCAGGGTAGACTTCAGCTCCCAACTGTAGCACAGACTTCCTGTGTGACCTTGGGCAAAGTCTCCATCCCTCTGTAGCCCAGCTCTTCATCTGCAAAGAGCACTGTCCCTCTCCCCTTCTGTTTATTACAATTAGCGTCTGTGAAGCATGGAGAACTGATTACAGGGCGTACATGGAGCTCTTACAGAGCCGGATTCAACTATGCCTCACAGGATAGGGCATGCAGCAGCGTGGAAGGAAACCACGGGTATGTACTAGTGTATGTCTCAATGGTTTTTCTAAGCAGCCTTCTGGCTTTTCATCTCCTATAGCTGCTGAATCGTTTAACTACAAAAAGTTTTTCGAGATGGTAGGACTGAAGAAGAAGAGCCCAGAAGATATGAAGAAGGTTTTCCATATTCTTGATAAAGATCAAAGTGGCTTCATCGAAGAGGACGAACTAAAGTAAGTCAAGATATGTCTTTTCTCAAATAGCCTCACCTTAAGAGTCTAATTTCCTGATTTGTTTTTTTTTTTTTTGGTTTTTTTTTTTTTTCAAGGCTCTAGACAATAGCATACAGTTCAGGATTCTAACCAGTATTTGCGTGCAATAATCTCTTGTTTGCTGACTATATGGTCTAAAGCATGTTGGAGGTAGCTACTTGTAACTTTTATGAATGATCAATACTATATTGATAGTTCTTCAGTCAAATGCAGTTTCAGAGCAAAGCACTTGTGCTGAATGTTAGAGAAGGTCAACACTGGATTCCAACTCGCATATGAAATTGGTGGTACGAATAAATATGAAATGAAACTGCTGGGGGTGGGGGGAAAAAGCAAACCACAACTTTCCTTTTTTTTCTATGCCCTCTCTTTAGGTTTCTACTGAAGGGCTTTACCCCAGAAGGAAGAGACCTATCAGACAAAGAAACGAAGGCTCTTCTGGCCGCTGGAGATAAGGATGGTGACGGTAAAATTGGCGCTGATGGTATGTGATGAGAGGAGTAAACTTTGACAGTAACAATTACTCTTACATAAAAGAGCTGAGGAAATCTGTGAATCAGTGGGGGCGTGACCTTCTGAAGGGCACAAATTGGATTTAATGAAATACCAAGCTCTGCTGTATTTGCCATTCCTTGCTTTAGGGAAAGAGGGGCTGAGTTCTGACACTAGAGGGGGCAACAGTTCATAGAAACGGAGATGCAGTTAAACCACAGCACCGGGCTAAGAACTGATGCAACTTCAGTGAGTTTAAGATTTCAAGTGTATTGAGGATCAGGACACTGAGAGTTCAAAGACCCAGGCTTGAATATAAAACGTTGAAAGGAAAACAGCTGAGTACCAGCATTTCTGCCTGATGAAGAGTAAATAGGAAAGTAACGCAGGACTTCACAAAGCAATGCTTTTAAAATTCAAAGTGCAGTCAGTCTGCTACAGAATTTCCGTCAGCTTTTGCTAGTGTTTAGGTAGGTTTTCACAGCTAAGAAAGGCTGTCACTCTGTTTTACTAAATATGAAGAGTATAAGAAAAAAACCACAACTTTTATAGCGTTGCTTAAAAAAAGACCGTTTTCTATTCCCCCTTGAGATGAATCAAATTAGCCCACATGCAGAATTTCTCCTTTTTTCTCTTTCTGTATCCCTGAGATGCACTGGAAGAGACAGGAAGAGATGAGTTTCTGAACTAAATGTTTCCTCATTGCAGGAGATAATAGCAGAAGTCTGTGGCCAGGGTACTAGATCACCTAGGCAGCAGGCAGTCACTGAGTTTTCACAATACTGATAAGCCATACGCTAGGTTGAAATCTAAAACATGCCTCAACCATTCCTGTCGCTCCCTGTTACCCAGCCTCTGGGATTTGTAAAAAAAAGCAATTGAAAAAGGAATAAAAAGCAAAATATAATTAATTAACATAGTCTCCTTTTTCAGAAGCTGAAAAATGACACACAAAATCAGCCACTGACAGTTTAGTCATATATATCTGTTGGTAGCATCCTGCCATACCAGTGACTATGGCCCTTTTTCCAGACAAAAGCCTCTGATTTCTCAGATCATGATTCTATTATGGTTGCAGAAGAGCAATTGCCAAGCACCTTGGGGAAGTTCCTGCTAAACTTCAGCAGTGCTACTGAACCCAATGAGTGTGTCACCATTTGAAATTTCACGTGCTTTAATTATATGGGTCTTCCTTATTCCCATTAAAATTAGTGGCAGTGGTACTAAAATCAGTGGGTGAAATTTTTCAGAAGAAAGCTTGACTCAGGTAAGTAAGCTTAGAGCTGATCCACCAACCTCACATCACATATCTTTGCAGTTATTCCCGGAAGGCTGCAAAACAAAAGCAGTATTGATTGTAACACAAGAACTATATTGCAGAATGATTTTGGCTTTTACAAAAGAATACAACATTAACTTTTTTATTTAAGGTTGACCATAACTTTTTAAACTTGAAACAATGCCTGAAAGCCAGTACGTTGTAATAAAGCTAGATAAAATACTTCTCTTTCTTCTGCAAGTTTTACCTTTCCTTAACTTTGAAATGGAATTACACTGAATTTATAATCAATAATGAGAAGAGAATGAAAGGCTTATTTTATTTGCCTCTTCTGGCCTGGCACATAGCCCTACTGTACAATATTATTGAGTTTGTTTTTTTTTTTCATTTCTTAAATTTGACTTCAACAGGAAATTGTGACACTAGAAAGGCTTGCAATACATGCCAAATTCACAGGTGGGGCTGTGACCAAAGGATGAGGGTAACAGACATTTTCCGGCTTTTCCTTTGGTTCAGAAATCCAATTCCAGATTATAACTGGACTATAACTTACTTCAACTATGTAAATAAAATGTAAAGTCACAAGTGTACATCACATTTATATTCAGTGTTGCAGTGCTGTATTTCTGTTGCAAACCATTTGTTTGTTCCTCTGTAAGTGAATTCTCAGGCATCACTTTTACCCCTTGTTTTGAACATTACCTTCCTACACTAAATTATTACAGCCTAAATTATGCAGCCTTTCATAGGGATTAATGTTAATTCACTGGATGGCCCTTGAATGCCCATACGGAGCACCCCTCAGGAGCTCATAGCAGTTTTAAGACTTGATCATCATGAATTTTTAACAAGAGACACATCTTTCTCAGGCTTTTCTTCACAAATGTTAATCCCAACATAATCAGACTTCTTCCAGTTAGGGTTACATGTTACAGATTGTCTCTGAGGTCTCCTGCTTTAAACCTTTTATCATTCCTGCAAGACCATCCAGCTCAGAAATAATTTCTCCAGGTTAATCCCCTATCCAATTAAGATTTGTAATTTGTCGCTGATCTGCCAGTTTCAAACAGTTGAAAACTTGCAGCCTGTTCATGCAAGGCATTATCATCTTCTGTCTGACGTTAAGCCCCTTCCATCTTTCACTGATATGAACAAAAGATGACAAATGTGGGGAAAAAAATGCAGGTCAAGGCCAAGTTACCTAAGAAAACTACAAACATTAGCTTCTAGATCAGCTTGGGAAGTGATGCTGAAGCTGCTCTCTCAGCTTCAGGAGAACATTTGTGAGAAAGAAGAGAAAATTATCATAGTGGGTTTCTTAATCTATTTTGTGTGTTAGCAGTGGACATGCACATCATGCCTTTCTGTTTCTTGGTACTAACAGACTTGAGAAAGTACAAAAAAGTTCATGCACTATAGACAGAACAAGCCCACATTTTTATCCTAGGAAATCAAAATATTTCCCTTGCTGCAGCTCAACTTCTGCAAATATTTCAAAATATTTCAATTATTTCCTTTAAACATTGTAAAACTGAGACACGGAGCATTCAGAATTACAGTTGGCGGATCATGACCTTGCCAGAGGTAAAAGATATAGCAAAGAAGAAAAAGCTTTTGAAAGGCCTTTTATTATCCCTCTTTGTGCTCTTGTATCTTCTAAACTAAATTAGTGTAAGTCATTACTTATGAATTTTGCTAAACAGATTTGCTATTGTACCGATAATGTAAAAAACATAATCTGATGAGAGAAATCATTAGCCTACAATATCTGCTCTGTAATTATAGCTGTCATTTCAGTAAAATACTACAGTGTATGCATCAGGCTGGTATATGTTACTGAACCATATTGAACACCGCAAAAGAATCCTTTTGTTTCATGTTGAAGCTTTTACATAAGACAGCTAGTAAATTATTTTACATGACAAAATAGTCTAAATCCTTGCAATTTAAACCCATCAACTGTGCAAAGAAAGATAGAACTTAATTTTGTTTGGAAGGAGAATTACAACTGGAAAGAAGGATGAAGTCAATCACAAGGATTCTCTTGCTTGCCAGAGGCAGTAAATATTTATAAGAAAAACCAATAGGGAGGGGCTAATATACAGTGCCATATCTCAGAATACATATTTTCCATATACAAGTACACTTGGTAACAATGCCTCCCCAAGCCATCTGTGGCTGGGCTAACCTTCATATGAAAGCCAATAGTGAACTACTTTGCAAGACTCTTCAACTGGAACATCTTTGAAATATTTCAAGTACATTGAAAATCCCGGGAAAGGAGTATTTTATGGTTTGCTGGCTATCAGGAAGTACCCATGAAATATATTGCCATTAAGTGATAATATCTCTATCATAATGTATTACAGAAAATATCTGGCTGCAAGTCTAAACAACCTTTTCCAAATATATTCCGTAGATGCAAATTATTATAAAAAGGATTTAATTCAGCTGTGGCAAGTATGACAGCTGGCTCTAACAGAATATGTGTAGTTAGTTTTCCCTTTTGGAAAGGCTTCATCCATTGCAGTTCATGTTTCTCTCTGCAGGATCTATTCACACAGTTATTTAATAATCATAGCCTGTTTCCTTTTCTACACAGAACAGTATGGGTTTCTATCACAAGCACTTAATGTTATCTCTTAAATTCAGTTTGCAACATTTTCGATCTCTGTACCCACCGTGTACAGGATTTAGACACGTTTTGTGTTAAGTAATCTGCATCACTAATCCTAACTTGGATTTACATCTTTCAAAATGATGGATAGATTTGGATTTAATTTAAACCCACTGACATTTTTACATCTTACTCTGGTTTGTCAGCATTTGGCAACATGTTTTTTGGACACAACATCATCAAAAGTGCTATCAGTTTGCACACACCAGTCAGTGAAGATCTCACTTGTTTAGAGTTTAGCATTTTTCAACTGAATATTAAAATGCTCTTCAAATGTCTGATTTTAATTTTCTATCTTTTTTAGTTGCAAGACATTACTCTTCATTATGTCAAACTTCAATGATTTCCTTTTGAGCCTTTACAGATGACTGCCTCCCCTATTTGTCATGTTCCTCTCAGCTGATTATGTTAAACCCATAAACCACTCTCTCCGTATACCCTCTAATCCCTTTATCATCTTTTTTTGCCCTTCTTGGGATTCCCTCCAGTCTGTCCTTTTTCAAGCTCTGAGGCACACAAAACTGTGCAAGGTATTCTCCTGTGTGACTGTTCCAAGGTTAGATGGTGTTGGGAATTATAACCTCCTTGAGTAATGCAGTATTCAGAGTGTGGTATGCCAGGCAGCTATTCACCAGGATACAAACATGCTTTTTTCATGCTTTATCACTCCGATGAAAAACATTATATATATACATATATATACCAAAGCATAAAATAAACCCAAACTGCAGATAGACACGTTTATGCAAATAGTATTGATGTAACACTAATAAAAGCCACAAGGTGAAATCTTATCCCCCTGAGATCAGAAGAATTTTTCCTCATTATCACCAGTGTGGTCAAGATGGGTTGGTGTGAACCTTCTGGATTTGTAATCTGCCATTTCCAGTCAATTTGCCAGTACAAAATTGAGTTTAAATGTAATATATTTATAATATAGGGACACAAATACTCCAAAAGACTCGTTAATGAGTCTCTTTGCCAAACTCTGATATAAAAGAAATTTATCTCATTGTGAAATTAAATTTCTAGCTCTTGCCTTCATCCCATTGAGATTTACAAAGGAATAACAGAGAGCTAATCAAGTTCTTCAGATGAATAGCAATGTACAGTCTTGACAGTCTGGCATGCATAGCATTTCTCTCTTACCCTTAAAAAATCCTTTCATTTCACTGTAAGATTTCCCAAGTCATACTTTCCTTTTAACTAACCAGGATTTCTTTGTTCTTCTGTTATTGTGAGTTTCTGCTACACCACTGACTCTGTAATCATTGTAATATGCTTCCTCCTTCTTTATATTTTCTTCTTTTAATATTTTTTTTTAAATGTTTCCCTTCTCCAGAATTTGCAACTCTGGTGGCTGAATCATAAAGGCTTTGACCAATGCAAACCCTTCACCCATCCTTCACTGCCCAATTCCAACCACCTCCTGCTGGCTGCTTTGGCTCCTGTTCTATTTATTTATGTTATTTTATACTCCAGCTCTGTTCTCTGCAATCCTGCAACTCTGTAATTGTGCTGAAAGACACTGTTAAAATAATAAAGGTCACATCAATCTGGGCTTTATTCTCTCTCACTATAGCTTGTTTCTTATTTCATGTAGGTTTGGCATATGCTGAGAGAAAATTTTACTCTTTTTTGCTGACATCCCTGCAGCTTTATCCCTTACTAGGGTAAAGTAGGAAGAAATAAAAACCAATTTTGGGGATAAAAAATGCATATAATGAGTCATTCAGCCCAAATTCTGAACTGTGGCAAAATTGAGTGCATTATTTTTAAGCCATCCCTGCTAAATGGATGCATACTCATAGCCTGGAAAATCTCTAGTGATGGAAATTCTCTAGTGATGGCAATTACCCAACTTCATTTGGCAGTTTGTTCTTTTGACTTAATCAGTGTTAGAGCTAAAAAGTATTTCCTAATATTTAACCTACATCTCCCATCCATGCTGCATTTTGGTGATCAGTAGATTGATCCTTGTCTGTATCATTTATTAAATTTCCCTGGTGCAGGGGGATTTGGGGATAAAAGGTTTGACAGGAATATCAGTTGGTGCCAATCATGCATGGGGATAACTCTGTGAAGTATTAAAAAGAGGTCATTTCTGAAACACAGGATATGCTTACTATGAACGTTACACAACTATCTAGGACAGAAAGTACAGAATACTCAAAAGAGTAACAGTATGAAGAGGGACACCAAGATTCAGGTGTGATGTTGCTGTTCATACTTTCACTGGTAAAATAGTATATAAAACTCCCATCAAAAAAACATTTCTTCAAATACTTTACCAAAGAAGTGACTATCGTTTCCTCTGAGTTACATATAGAAAACTGAGACTTAAGCTAAGGAAATGACTAGCCAACAGTAAGCCTATGACAGAGCCAAGAGCAAGACACTTGTATCCCAAATCCTGTCTAGTAACTTTGGCACCAAGCTCATGCTTTTTATCTTTCTTTTTTTTTTTTTAACATCTTCCCCACATCTTGACAGAACATTGATTACTACTGCAAGAAAAAAGGAAGGGTATTTGCCATTTCTGGATTCCAAACTATTCCCTGCAGCAATAATACCTTATTCCATTCAGATTTATTACCACTAATTTACTATTTAAAAGAAAAATAACAAAATAAGGCAGAAACCCTGTCACCATCATATTGTACAGAATAGTATTCCCTGCCACAGCAATTACCCAATGCCACTCGGGAAGCCAATAAACACCCCCTAAAGCTGCTCTAAATTTTCACTCTGCAGTAACTTACAAGGAAGACTTTCTTTGCTAAAGCTGCTATGCTTTCAAAAGAAATACTTTGGTTTTGCACAATGTATATACGGATCTGAAGAATGTATTGATTTCTAAGTATTCTAAATAAAGCAAATGAAAACGGACTGCAATGAAGCGATTTATTGGGGGGGGTGGTGGTGGTGGTGGTGTGTGTGGGTGTGTGTGTGGTTATCTCGGCAGCTGCTGACCTCACGTGGCAATAATGCGTAATTACAAGAGTATTACAAGGCTACAGGAAAAAAAGCCATTAGGAACCCACGTATTGACGTATCATGAATCATAGAATTATACATTCATTGAACAGTTAGTGCTGGAAAGGACCTTAAGATCATTCAGTTAAAAGTCCCCTGCCACGGACATGGACACCTCACACTAGACCAGGGATGGAGCATTTACCACTTCTTTGGGCAACCTGTTCCAGTGCTTCACCACCCTCACAGTAAGACCTGAACTTACCGTTTCAGCTTGAGCACATTGCCCCTCTTCCTATCGCTACAGTCCCTGAAGAAGAGTCC
Organism: Forpus xanthops; assembly: GCA_032466535.1. Lineage (NCBI taxonomy): Eukaryota > Metazoa > Chordata > Aves > Psittaciformes > Psittacidae > Forpus > Forpus xanthops. The sequence goes on along the minus strand of JASSUY010028419.1, from coordinate 950 downwards.
CTCTCTGCATCCTTGTAGGCCCCCTTTTAGATACTGAAGGCTGCTATGAGGTCTCCACGCAGCCTTCTCTTCTCCAGCCTGAATAGCCCCAACTTTCTCAGCCTGCCTTCATATGGGAGGTGCTCCAGCCCATGGAATCAACCTAAAACTCACTATATAAAGAAAGGCCTTTATAGTCTTTCCTACTCTTTAAATCTGCGAGGATTTATATTTTAATTCTTCAGTAGATAGCATGTAAGCTGAAATTTTACAACAACAAAAGCACAATAGAACAAAAAAGCAAAAAAGAAAAACCCCACTGACATTAATGAGTCTAATTTATTTTTTTTTTAGTACACTAGATGAAATCAATAAGTTAAAGCAACATTAATGGGGATATTTTACTGTCATAAAAGTCTGAAGACCGCGACAATTCCCTTATCAGTCTTTCTTCATGCTATTCCCTCAATTACCCCCAAAAAGCAACACTGTGTGCCCAATCTGGACTGAAATCTTTCAGCTCTGTAGTAAAGGATAAGATAAAAAGAAATATTCTTTAATTTCAAACTAATAAAGTTACAATGGGTAGAAAGACCTTCAAAATATCATTGTTACTTTTCATGATGACAGTACCTGACATTCTAAACAAGCATTTGCTCAGTTTAACCAAATATGCAACTGCTATGCATTTGAATTTTCTGATGCATAAGCAAGGCTGCAGAAAGCTTCTTCAACAAACATTAACCTTAAATTTCTTAGTTGGCATCTTGCATCTTTTCTTTCTGAACAGCACATATTCCGTATTTTTTTTCTCTGTTATAATAGAAGTTATGAAAAAAAACCCAACTCCAGCCATAGAATCACAGAATAGTTAGGGTTGGAAAGGACCTTAACATCATCTAGTTCCAACCCCCCTGCCATGGGGAGGGACACCTCACACTAAACCATGCCACCCAAGGCTATGTCCAGCC
>JASSUY010028418.1:0-16367 GCA_032466535.1 Forpus xanthops | reverse complement strand
GGGGAAAGGAGGCAGTAATTTGATGGAAAATGGTTTGCTAGTTCACTGTAGTAACTTTATTACTAAAATCCTGTGTATCGTAGTATCTGTTTTATAGAGTTATGCAAAATCCATCAATCGTAAATATGGGCATTTGTAGCTGTACACAGATACTAATTTTTTTTTCCGGAAATTTATGTGAGTTTTATTTTATTTTGTGTTTTTATGTTATGGCATATCCATACATTAGTAAAATGTAGCATTTTTTCATCATACTTGCTACTTGCAGGATGTTCTAAGTATTTCTGTATAGCCCCACTGCAGTGTCAGCCTTGTTTTTCCTTTACCCCCTTCTTGCAGCAGTTCTTGGCCATTTAATTTCTTCCTCCTCCTCCTCCTTGCACAGGATTACCAGCCCTGACTGAGCCCTTCATATTTTGACAGAAAGGATTTAGAGGCTCTGAGATGAATATAACACCATTCTGTGATGAGCTAAAAAAGGGCGTGAAAAGCTTGTGGGCTCTTCTTTTGCCTTTCATGAACTCTCCTGCAACCAGTAGAGTGGATTCCACACGCGTTCCATGACACAATAAATGTGAGGAAGGAAATCAGAGTTTCTGAGTTAGATCTTGCAGCTCTTCCTAATGGTGTCTTCGCCATACTGAAAATTGTTTCCCTGTATTGCTTGGCAATATTATTTATTGTGTTATCATAGTTAAATACAGCTCTTACCATACAAGCAAAGAAGTCATAAACACCATACATTTAATGTTATACAAAGCTAACAAAACTCTCAATTTTTTCCAATTTTCAAAATGAATGGTGTTAAAAAAAAAAAAAAACAGATGGCTTTGGAGTCAAATAAGCATAATACAAAAAATGGGAATACTGACTTATTTTCTCTGTGACACTGGCCAGCTCCCTGATGCCTAACATTTGACCGTGACTTTCTGATACCCTATTCTGGGCATCTGGGACCTGATATTTGCAGGTAAGTGGCTTTGCTGGTGGATTAGAAGCGTGTTGGAAGTCAAGTGCTAAAGTCAAGCCAAAACTGAGCTTCACAAAACTGAGACTTTCAATGAGGTTCGATGTATTGTTTTTATTGACTATGAAAGAAGTATATTACCCTGATGTCTTAAATAGGAAGATGTGATGCTTTATTCACTTTTATGTTTTCAACAATTTGAAATCATCTGGTAGAAAATGTGGTTAATATGTGCATTAGTAGAGCTGTAAATACAGATTATAATCCAGCACGTGTACATCCTAGTTGGCTGTTGTTGGATAAGTATCTAAATGTCTTAATGAAGGTAGTTTATTGAAATGCATGCATGTAAATTTCTGTTTTAACAATTGAATTTTAGTAGCTACATGCTTTTCCATAACATATGCTTTGGCTGAGTACATTTACGGAACAATAAAGGGGGATTCATTCCATTTCAATTTATAGACACATTTTTTTGATCCAACTAATAATATCTGAGAACTAAGTAAATAGAAATCATAAACAGAAATAAGAAAAGCATAACAAATAAGATAATAAAATTTAAATATCTAGAAGATAAAATTTACGATTAAAAAAATCAATTCCACAGAGAACAGACTTCTTTTTTTTTTAATCTTTTTTCTAAAATAGACTATGTTGGAAACTCATAATAACCTAATATAAATCAAAATAGCCATTGAAATGTTTTTTTTTCAGTTTTCATGTTAATAATGTTATATGATGCTTCCAATATAATCTCAAGGTCTGAACAAACTAAGTCTGAAAGAGAAGGCCAAAGGAGCTGGATATACCTAGTCCACCCTGAGGTAGGTACTTCACATAGAGCTATTGCTTGAACCCATCCTTCTCTGTTTCGGAGAAAGAATTATTGACAGCATTTTAGAGACGGGGAGCTGGATGACTCCCAAAGGTGAATGCTTTTCTCATGCTCAGTACATTGAGGGTTACATAAGAAAAAAGGGGATACTGTTTCTCTAAGGAATTTTGAGGATATTCTTCATGAACAATCTAAAATGCAGGCTTTACAATGCTATTTTGAATGCACTCTTCTAAATAATGTTTCAGTCTCAGATTCATTGTTAGTTGAAGTCAATATCTGATCAGTTGGCTTCATTCAGTAGGTTTTATTAACAGGTAAGTCTTCAGAGCAAATACGTTTAAAATGCCTGTAAAAAAGGAGGAGAGATCTGGCTTATATGAAACAACTTTGAGAATACATAAATGGCAAATTAAAATTTTCATCAGACGGAAGTAGCTTCCCGTATAAAATGTTTTTCAAGGCTATTCCTTTGAATCCCAGCCTCTGTCTGTACTGATATTTATGGTTTCACTAAAAAGTTCAGGTAGAGAAATACCTGCCCTCATAAATCATTTGCAGATAAAACTGGTTCAGACGCTCTCTGTCCAAATTGATAATGGGTATCTGATTCAAAAGAAATGTCTTGTTTCTCAAAAGTTCTACAGAGGATGCTGGAAGATGGTAAAGCCAAAAAAAGCCACAACCTCCTAACCCCTCAAAATAATCAGACAGCCAGAAGAAACTTCTTAGTTTTAGCTTCACTCTTGCCTGTTACGCTAGTTGCAGAAGTTGGCAACAAAGTGAACTACTTGATGATTGTCTGATTTGTGGTTTTATAATTCAGACTGCTTTCATAAAGGTGGACGCGTCTCTATATGGAGAGACTTTTGTCAAATTGAGAACTATAAATGCATTATAAACAGCAGCCCCCTCCATCTCCTCAAAGTCTCCCAGTTTGGAGCAGTGTGAAGAACTACTTCACTGGAAATGGAAAACGCATCTGGTTTTTCTTTTCCTTTTGTATACCGATTTTTTTTTTTTTTTTAGGGTAAGTTACTAAATTACTTATAATTTAGAAAAGAATTGAATTTTTTTTTCATGCATTTACCCTTGCTGATGCCTGTTCTCTTGCTTTTGTACTTGTATTCTTATTCTGTGACTTAATAGTTATAAGACTAGAAATGGCAAAAATTCGAATGCTTAATTAGCACAGAAGAGAGAGAGAGTTTTGAGGAATTTGAGGTTTTTTATCTTACCGTATTTGGACCCCCTTGATTTGGAAGAGATTTGAGCTGAGTTGGAATTTTGTGAGTTTGGCTTTATTTCCTTATTTGCCAGTAACTTTTTTTCCAGTATAATATCCATAGCCTCAGAAGCAGCAGTCAGGTGTGGCCTCGCACAGGAGATTAGTAGTGTCTTGGGGACTGGAAGAAGGGCGGCTGCTGGGAAGGGGGAGTAGAAGCATCGCTTGAGCTGTCATGCCTGCAGAGCACAGGTTACCCCCTAAAGACAGCAGTTACATGGTACATTCTTAGGACAGCCAAGGACAATGTGGTCTGATACCTTTACAGTCCTTCCCAGTATTTGTGAATTCACTGTGTAGTCTTTGTGTAAAAATTAAGAGTTTAATTTCAGTTATGATTTAGATACAATGCTTACATATTTTGCTTGGTTTGTCCTCTGGAGGCCCAAATCTCTATGGTTTTACACATCTCTCATGCATAACAAATTGAAAGAATGTGTGTTGATTTGCTGGGCTCTAAAACCATGCAGATTCTTTTGTATTCTTGTAACCACAAAACTGGTATGAGCAGAGATGAAAAAGTAGGTGGAGTTGGCTTTGAAAGAGGTGCTCTAAAATTAAATAAGCTGTATGAAATAGCATTGTCACAAAGCAGAATTGAAAAATATAATAAAAGCAACTTCGTGCTTCAAAAGTTGTTTCTGTTGTAGGTAAATGCTGCCATATAGTATAAAGTCTGCTTTATTTGCCACAAGCCTCCTGATGAAGGTGTGCTGGGGCATTTTCAGGAATTTCTTTGTCTGTGAGGTGCCTGTGTCCCAAAGCACCTCTACTACAGGGACATTTTAAAACCTTTCTGTTGATTGGGATTGACTCAGATATTGGACATTCCTTTTTTCATAGTAAAGACTAATGCTGAGCAAGATGTTAAGATGATGTAAATCAGCATAAAATCTTTTGTCTGCCTTGCCTTTTATCTAGCTAGAACTCTGATTTGTACCAGCTGATGATTTAATTCTGTGCTTGCAAAAATAGTGGTTAAGAATAAACTTGTTAAAGTACAAAGCAGTGGTGTATGGATGAACAGAGCACGACACCATTTAAAGAGAACAATCATATCCTGCAGTCCCGCATATTAAAAGGCAATAACGAGATAAATAGTCTGTGTGTTTCCTGGCAGCATTTTATTCCATTTTATGTCTGAGTAATTCCTTTCACCTCGCTGGACTTCTGATTTGTATGAGTGAAAATGAGAAGGCCAGTTGTGTCACTGGTGGAAGTGCAGCATTGTGAGTAAGTTACAGAAAAGCTCTTTTTTTTTCCCATCCTTGTGCTATTTTATGATTCAAGCATATTCCCTTAGTATAAAGTCATCTACATTTATCAGGCTATCTGAACAGCACAGGAAAAGTTACTTTTTTCAGGTATTAAATTTGTAATTGTTTTAATGATGGCTGAGGGCTCTTACCATTTAGTTAGGCAAATAAGTATCAGTTGGAATTCGATTTATGAAATAATGTCTCATTCTCTGCAAGAAAGAAGAAAAAGTAATTTGTTTGATGACACCCTTGCCAATGTGTTTTCATTTCAGGTATGTCTTCCAGGTTTTTAGGTCTCATTCTTTACCTCAATGTTTGTTTGTTTTTCATAGTAGAGATAGATTCATCAAGTAATATTAGAAACTTTCTAAAATTATAGTGTGCTATCTTCTTCAACTGTCTTTGCAATTATGATACAGAAATATTGCATCAGCAACTTTCTCTAAACATTGTATGCGGTGGTGACACAACTTAATTGAACAGTTAAGAGATAATGCAGTATCATTAGCACGATTTACTATGTAATTACCATTGTTTCCAGAGCAGTTATCATGTCACTACCACCTAATATCATATGATATTTTGTGATAACAGAGAAATTAACTTATTATTCTGTATTTAGAGGCTCTGTTGGTCTTAGACCAACCACTCTTAAGCAAAGTTAAATACAAGAGCTGAGAAATAGACTGACCTGCCCACTAGCTTTGAAGCGTGGCAATTAAATCATAGGTCTTTCATTGAAGCTTTGAAAGAATATATTGCTAAATTTATTTCATTCAGACTTCTGAATAACTTCTAAATATTGTTTCTCGCTGCAAACATCTATCCATTGGAATGAATCCAGTAGCGTTTGTACAACAGGGGAGATATTATGTAATTCAGTGAAACATTCTAAACGTCTTACATTAAACATAATTTTTTTTCTGATTTTTTTGTTTTAGTTGTGCAGTGGGGAACAAAAATGTTGATATAGCAATAGCTATGTATTCATATTATTTATTCCTCAAGTTTCATAATTGTGTTTACATAAAGATGTATCCTGTGTTTGTGTGTCTTGATCTTGAAGCAGTCAGTTGTACTGTGATTAGGCTTGTGTCTTGTTTTTTTATTTTTTGTTAGAATGATGCATGGTACATTTTGATGTAAAAGGATAATGGACCATTTTCTTTTCCTATTAGATTTCTCCTTGCTGTTCACATAATGTGTATTTTTCTTCCTTGACTCAGCAAATGCATTAACAGTCAAGACAAACCATTTGAGCTGTTAAACACATTGTAGAAGTAGCAGCATAACCTGAGGGTTAGGCTGTAAATTTATCTGCCATTTCTGGAAACAAGCTTTTTTGTTTCTGTTTTCATGAAATGAGTTAAACTGGTTGCTTATGTCTGAATCAAACTTTTGTGCAACAGGACAAATAAAATATGGGAATACTAATGAGGGGATCTCCAGACTATTGCTTATACGACAACTTAGTCTCATGTACATTGGCTTCTGTTAAAACAGATGTTTAATTCTACTGAGCAGATATTACTTATACTGATTAGCACCAGGCTTTTATTACAAATATTCTCTCTCTTATTCACCATAAATTAAAAAGGTATGTTTCTCATTTTCTACTTACATTGTTTTCTGGTATATTGATACGGAAGTATTGTGGACTTCCATATATTTCTGCAAATGTACCTTTATTTGAAGTTGCCTCTACTGAATGCTCTCTGGTACGCAGTTCTAGTGCTCCTATGCAGTCGTATGCTGGGGTATAGGCTTGCTGATGGAGCATGGCACAGTAAATCAACTCTGCTGTTATGTTGGAGATAAATATTAAAAAAGAATGAGCAGGGAGCACAAATACCTAGGCAAGAGTCCTAAATGTCAGGAGGGAGTCAGTTGCATTTTGTACCTGGTCAGAGAAAAAAATATTTCAGCAGTTTTGTGCTGACATGCTAACCTTTACTTCTGTGTACATTAGGTAAGAAAATGCTTTGAGAAGACTGTAGTGCCTTTCTTCCAAAGAGCAGGATTTTCTCTCCACATCAGTTTTAGATGGTATCTGTGATCAAAGGGACATATACTGTTCATATGCTTCCTCTGTACTTCAGAACCGGGGGTGACCTGGAGGGTGTATAAGTGCCCTTGTGTGGTTGCCTGGAAACTTTGGCCCACACAAGTGTCAACTTTCTTTCATGGTTATAAAGGAAGACTGAGCCTCACAGAGAGCTTTAGTCTTAGAGAAAAAAAGGTCCTTGTGTGTTTTAAAACAAGTGTCTCACCAGGAGATAATGGTAGAGCAGTGGGTTATAAATGATGTATTTTGTTCACTTCGCCTTGATAGTGGCACAAGGGAAAAAAAGTTCATCGCTCTCTTATCAAAATACTGTGACATTTCTCCTTCAACTGTAAAATTTCCTATCACATTCCTCTGCTGCAACAGCAACTAAATTTACTCGGTTGTAGAGACTACATAACCTCTCATCAAAAGGTGTCTTTTTTTATTCCTTCATTTCTCCCAACTTATACTACAGGAGAAGCACCAAGGTTGCTAAAATCATTGTTTTTACAGTGTAGTAAATTTGCTTTTAAGGAGTTTATACATTAGCTAGTAATACTGTGCTGTGCCATGCAGGCTCTTTTTCTGTCTTGGTTATGGGCAGTATGCTAATTTCTGTTACGTCTTCTTATACTGAATGCATTCATTCTTGGTGAACATTCTTGGTGTTTTAACAAAACAAATCTCAAGTGAAGGTGCCTAATTATTGAAGACCAAAACCACTGAAAAACAGTTGAGCTTCTCTGAAATGCTGACTTATTTTCAGGAAGTACAGATTGCTGTTTGGTACAAGACATGGCATTTTTTGTTCCTGCAAATATCTTTGTGTAGTGTTTCTAGTTTACAGAAGTGCAGATCTGTATGTTCTTCTCAGGGAAACATGACCCTTTAAGTTCTGGTTTGCCATCTGCCCAAAGTATGGCTCTCAAACTGCATGTCTCCATGAGGGCATTGTTCCCTCAGATGGGAATGGCCATGCAAACACACTCATGCTGTTCAGGGCCTGTCTCCTAAATGCCTGTTCAAAGCTGGCTGAAGTAAATGGGAAGTGACATCAGGCTTTTTTGTATAGTATATGCTTTTCTGCCATACAGAGGAGCACTATACTACATGTATTTCATCTGCACAAGTTGGTGAGAAACAAAGGTGCAACCACTTTTAAAAGTATGATAAACTATTAGCACAAGAGACTTTGTTGATGACTGTATTGGCAAACGTGTAAATTCAAAGCACATGACCATTTTCATTTTGAGAGTTACTAGTATAATGTTAACTAAAGGTACTAAAAAATCAATACTGAAATTTACAGCTTTGTAAACCATATTGCCATACTGAAAGTTCTTGACTAATGCATTGGTCAATGAGAAACTGAACATGGAGCTCAGAAAGCCAACTGTAAACTGGGCTACATCAAAGGAAACGTGACCAGCAGGTTGAAGGAGGTGATCCCGCCTCCCTACTCTGCCCTTGTGAGACCTCCCTTTGAACACTGTGTACAGTTCTGGTGTCCTCTACATAAAAAGGACATGGAATTGTTGAAACAAATCCAGAGGAGGGGAAGGATGATGGGGGGACTGGAGGACCTCCTGTATGAAGACAGGCTGAGAAAGTTGGGTCTGTTCAGCCTGGAGAAAAGAAGGCTGCATGGAGACCTCATAGAAGCCTTCCAGTATGTGAAGTGGTGTTATAGGGATGCTGGGGATGGACTATTCATCAGGGACTGTAGCATTAGGACAAAGGGTAATGAGCTTAAACTTCAATAGTGGAAGTTCAGGTTAGAGATAAGGAAGTTCTTTACTGTGAGAGTGGTGAGGCACTGGAATGGTTTGCCCAAGGAAGTTGTGAATGCTCCATCCCTAGCAGTGTTCAAGGATGGATTGGACAGAGCCTTGAGCGACATGATCTAGGGTGAGGTGTCCCTGCCCATGGCAGGTTGGTTGGAACTAGATGAGGTTCTTTCCAACCCTATTCTGTGATTCTGTGAATATTAGAGAACTAGAGCATATTGCTATATGTAAGGAAAATATTAACAAAAAATAAATAATATTGCTAAAATGCAGAGGTAAATCTCTAAATGGAAACACATCTAAGAGAAAATGACAGCTTGGAGTACATGTGGAGGGTAGCCTAGAGTCAATACTGCAAGCACAAAAATATGTAGTTTCTTTAATTAGAGCAAATATTGAAGAACAGTTATAATGCTAATATAATGGTTGACTCCTTACAATAGATCCTGCTCACAGTTATGATGTTCTCAGAATTAACCTCCAGAAACATCTAGAGGAGATGTGGCATTCCCTGCAGAACTTGGAGCTGCATACTTCCATAGCATGCATCAGATGATAAGAACTCCCCATTAGTTGTGTGAAACTGCCCCGATATCAGATGATGGCGTGGATGAAATCCCTATGTATGTGTTACTCTGTACTGTGCTTGACATGCAAATGTTCTGTTTCAAACAATTGTGGCTTTTTTTTTTTTTTTTTTATATATATTTTAGAGAAGAGTTTACTACTGACAGGATTGTCCTTTGGGAGCAATTACAATTGGATTAATTCAGACATACCTACATTTCATGACGTGTATGATGACTGGGAGTGCAATTGAGGATAAGTGAAAGTTCTTTTGATGTTATGTACTTCTCTTTCATAGTCAGATGGTAATCTACTGGAAGTTACATTGTCTTTAATCATAGTCTTTTTAAACACAAGCTTATAGATGGACTGTTTGTGAAGTGCCTGACATTGTTTTCATATTTTTCAAGAGAAAAACACAAGCATCTGCTGCGCTTGAGAAACTGCAAAGGATATTTTTATGCAAACTGCACTTTATTAACAGTACAACTCAAGAAAAGTTCTTGGTTCAAAATTTTACATTTTTATTAGTTGAAACTGTGAGATTACATAGTAATTGAATTTTTACTTGTACTGGAATGGTCAGTGAAAGCAGTCAGCGTGCCCAAGAAATTTCACATCCCTTTGCACAAATAGTCTTTGTTTCACAGGATGAGGGTTGGTGGTGCAGTGCATTCACATATTAATCAATAATTGCATATTTTAAATATTAATCTACAAATGTATGTTGAATCAGCCAGGGATTTTGTACACATATCATCATTCTAAGTTAAAGCAAAATTGCCAGTGAGAGAAAGAGGACTGTCATAACTATACTGGTGCACGTACAGTCCTGAGATATGGCACAAAAATCTACAAGTCATTTTTCACTTGAAAATTGCCCTACCCCTAAATCTTGAAATGAATTTACACTTCCTGCAAATTGGGCAAGGTAATTTAACCACTACAGTTTCAGTATCTGATTGCCATCTCCAGGCAAGATAGTGCGAGGTGCTGGAGGTGACAGGAGAATCCAAAATAATCACATTCTGGAATACTAAAACCAGGAGCCTAAACACAAATCCACTCATTGTGCTTTATGAAGGTATGTCATGAGCAGCAAAATGGGAAAATCTTGGCATCATATTTAAGAGACTGCGGTAGGTGTATCAGCCTCATATTCTCACTGTGTGACATTTCCTGATTGTGAAACAGGTACTTGAAGGATCTGTGATTACAGTTGTCAAAATTGAAATAGGAACTAAATCTAAGTAACCTGTCTCACTTGTGACAACTCAGTGGCCTCTAACCATGGTTCAAGGCGTTGGCAAACAGCCCCAAATCTGTAATGCACTAAGCATTGGAATAACTTTGGCTTAGTGTGCCAAGTGCATAGCTGAATAAGAAAAGAAAAGCAGGTGTCACTAAGAGGCAGGAGGTACTTTTACACCTTTGCATTAACAGATATATGTACACAGAGCAAACATAGATTAATCGGTACATTGCTTGATGGCATTTGATGATACTATGTATGTCATGTGCTTGAGACCCAAAAGAAAAATAATCTACTGGACAATGTGATCTGTACCTGATCAACCCACCACACATTCTTACCAGGAGAGCTGTGAAAAATCATAGAACAGTTAGGGTTGGAAAGGACCTTAAAATCAACTAGTTCCAGCCCCCCTGCCAGGGGCAGGGACATCTCCCACTAAATCATGTCACCCAAGGCTCTGTCAAATCTGGCCTTGAACACTACCAGGGATGGAGCATTCACAACTTTCCTGGGCAACCCATTCCAGTGCCTCACCACCCTCACAGTAATGAACTTCTTCCTTATATCCAATCTAACCTTCCCCTATCTGAGTTTTAACCCATTATCCCTTGTGCTATCACTACAGTCCCTAAGAATCCCTCCCCAGCATCCTTTGAGGCACCATTCAGGTACTGGAAATGTTCATTTGCTTAGCAATATGAGCTGTTGGAGCCTCCTTGTTTTTTGAGAGTTCAACAAAAAGTGGTAACGTAAAGGTAGAATTTGTTTTACTATTTGTCCAAATACGAGCTCTTCATAAAACACATTTCTTTGTCTTCATGGTAAGGCTTTGAATAGCTTCTTTGGTGTATTTTACAAAAATTTGGTTTAGGGTTTAATTTTATTTTTTTTTCAGTATTCTATAAAAAGCATACAATGGTTATGTACTATACTAGGGACACTTTTATGATGAAGATATAAAATGAAGGAAGATGACAAATCTTGGCAGGCAAAGTAATAGTTTTTCCTGAGAGCACTATAAAGTTCATGAGTGACTATTGAGAAATACAGAGTGTTTAGATAAAGGTCTAGAATCTTTAGATTTTAGTCAAATATCAGTCAACTGTTACGCAAAATTTTATTCTCCAGATGCATCCAGTTTAACTGCTGGGACATAAATACCGTCAGACAGTCAAAAAGTGGCATTGTGCTGTTTCTAAACTGCAGTTTATTAGAATTGTTACAGATGAGCAGGTTGGGTGTCGCCAGAATTGACTGACATCCAGAATGCCTGGATGAAAGGCACATGAACGAAAAGTTGGAAGTAATTTCAAATGTCACTGGGACAGAAGTCATGGAAAGACACATAGAAGGGCTAACTGTGAAGGGAACAATGGATTTTGACTTAGGAAAAACATGAAATAATCCATCTAGAGAACTTTAAAAGTATTAATGTTGAGGAGATGAAATTAAGCATGCATTTGTTATGGATTTTTGAGGTGAGGAAGCTCAAGATGCTTGTTGCTACTTGAGCTGGATACAGTTTCACTGGAATTTTCAGATCTATTTCCTATCAAGTGGCATTGCCTGCTGAAATCCATTTTGCAACATATATCAGTATCAAATGATAATACATTGAACAAAAGTAAAAAGAAAAAAAAAAAAGATATATAAAAAAAGAATTTCTAAAGGATTTCCATGCAGTGAACCCTGTGGTGACAAAGTACTGCAAGGCTTGTGATACTGTATGGGTAATTGCAGTAATGTTGAATTTTAGGATTCTTTGACACTGTATTTGCAGAAATCAAGAGAAAGGTCTGAGGAGATAAAACTAAAGATGAATGGAAGAAAGAAGAAAACAAAAAGATTCTTGTAAAAAAGGAATAAATTTCTGTGTGAATAAACTTTCTGGTTTATTTTGTAAACAAAAGTTTTCTACTTTGAACAATAAAGAGGTTTGAAAACATGACGTGTAAAAAGAGAAGGGATTATTGAAGAAAAAGGAGACACAGAGAGCTATTACTCCTGCATTGCCTGTGTGCTCAGACCCCTGTGAGCCCACAGACTCCGAGGGAAGAGGAAGGGAAAAGTTACTGGGACCCTGAATAAATTATTCCTTTTTTCACACCTACACTTTCATTTATGTGTAAAACATGTATGGAGCTGGGGCAGGGGTAGACAGCCCACATAAACCTTCTCACCTCCCTTCTGGCCCACCATAAGGACCTGTTCATTCAAGTAGATAATCTAATTTACAACATAACTATTTTTTCTAATTAATAGTGTACAGCCTAGGAGAAAGAAAATCACTTAGTACTGAAAAACTGCCATTTAGAATTCAGGGTTTGGATATGTGAACATGCTGTTATGTTACGCTGATATGCTCACATGTGGGTTAGCAGGTTCCATACATTGTCTAAGTGCTGGTAACTGTCCATTAGTGTGCATTAGATCTTGAATTCAGGGTGATTTGACTCAGACTTTTGACCAGCATTCATTTAGCCAGCCTCTGTGTTCCCTTCTGCAAGTTACAAGTCTCAAACTCAGAACGCATCTGCATTTAATGCCTTTAGCAAAGAGATTTAAAGCCTCAGAAATGTTATTATGTACAAGAGACATGCAGGGTGGGTGAGATAAAATAATTGGTAGCAACTTTTCTCCATTGGTAAGCAAAGGCCAACACAGCAGTTTAACCCTTGAAGCCCTGGGGCAGAACCCTAGAAAATGTTCTGTTATTAACAGTCTCTTTCAGTAGGTGAGATATATAAGTGAACTCTTGAATGATCTTCTCTTGGTGTAACTGCTGTGAATGTAAACACCTGTGAAAGGAGAGAAAGGAATAACATGAAAAACATAATAACTGGAATTTGTTGTCATTTCTTCTAAAATATTTCCACCCATTGAATGCTGCTTTCTGACACAGTTAAAGTGGATCACAGGAAATACATTATTGATTGTGTTATTGTAAATTGTTTGCAGGTGAGAGATATTTTGTATTATTACTTGAGCAGGGTCCAACACTCATGAGATTAAAAAGGCCAAGTGGGAATTTCACTTGATGGAGCCCTGCACATCAGATGCACCCCTCCTGTCGGGGCTGCCAGCAGTGCACAGAAATGTCAGAATGAAAGGCTGAGAGGTATTAGGTAGAAAACTCACAGCAGCCTGCTTTTCTGGAACTGGACAACATGAATCAGGTAATCATTTGTGTATATGTCTGTGTACAGTGTCAGCATTGTGGTGTTGAATGCTGGTGGCGTGGCCTTCTTACAGGTGGGAATTGATCTTTTTCTGTCGTTCTGTTTCACAGGCCTAATGCAAGAGAAGAGTCAAGCCTGCAAAAGCAGGCACTGAAGTTTTTCAGGTATGTAATGTCAACTGCCTGAATCACATGACCATTGCCGTAACAGAGGCACTTCAAATGTATGTGCTGTCTCTAGAATTCCCATCGCCGCTAGCATTGCTTTCCATTAGAAATAGAGATTTCTAATGTTTGGGAGTTTTCTTGCCTTTTTTTTTTTATTTTTTTTTTATTTTTTTTATTCAGCTTCTGCAAACTTCGCAAACATTTTACTATTCTGTTCTGTAAACACAAAACCGAAAGAAGAACAATGGGAGAAGGACAACTGTGAAGAGTCATCCGCGGCTTATTCATTGTACATGCTTTTGTATTGTTAAAAAGACTATGATATAGCAACTGGCAGATTATGACTTCTCATAGCTTCAAGCAGATAGTGACAGGAAAGTGAACAGAGACATGATATACTGAGTACAATTTATCATAATGTTTTTCTGTGAAACCTTGAACAGCGGAATTTCTAGGTTGAAGCACTGATCAAATTCACTGTTTCTAGAGGGGGGTCTTTCAGGTTTAGTGGAATGGATAAAAAATGAAAGAGCTGTTGTCAGAAGCTGTTAAGCTATTGCTATCCCGAACTTCTGGAGAAAAAAAGTCCAAATAACCACTTTTTTGCACGTAAAACGTTTTTCTTCCAGAAAAATTTGGTAAAAAAGCTAGAGTGGAATCCTAATTTGGACATATATTTTGTAGTTATGAAGTCATTCCAGAGATCTAAAAATCAAAATAGTTTTGAAAGTGTTATTCTTTTTTTAAAATGTCCTCACTTCGAAAACAAATCCCTTGGTTGAAATTAAACTTCAGACAGGCCCACTGATGCCCTCCATTCTACTTCCATGCTGTGGGAGTGGTCTCATTGTAAAGGTTGAAATGCTCTGCTGCAGTGAATTTTATGTTTGAAATTACCATTGATTTCCTTTATGTATTTCTTTTTTTCAGTCCACAATTTATCACCATGACATATTCCTGAGAAAATCACTGTAGAGTTTCTTATTCATCATGGCTTTCTTTTGTTGAGAAAGTACAATAACTGTAAAAATTTGCTTTTGCATATTCAGAGATTTGAAAACATGTTTGTGTAAAGAAAGATGTAAGTGCAGAGTCATTTCAGAGACCTTAGTTTCAGCTGAAATTGAAAAACTATTCAGAAGGTGAAAGGGTGATGGGGTGAGCATTCTTTAGGAACACTGCAAATTTACACTGAACCATCATCTGGAATGTGTAGGGCCTAACTGAAACCTGCTGAGGACAATTAAAATCTTCATCTTAATTTTCATAGGTTTTACATTAACCTCATCCTTATGTGGAATTAGAATTGATTTTTTTTTCAACCTTGGGCTTACATGCTTCTGTCTTTGCACTTCATGTTAAATCTCCTAATAATGCTGGCTTTGATTTGGTGTTCAGGTTCTGTTCTTCCCTGTGAGAAGTACATTTATAATACAAATAGAAGCTAAAGAATGGTTACCTGACAGTGGTGTTCTCTTACATAAAATGTTTTTTACTAAATGCTAACTTTTGTCTGATGGAAATATTTAATAGTTTTAAGTTATTTAAATGAACATCCTTTATTAAATAAAGTTGCAGAAGTGGTTGGTGTGATTGTAATCATTTACTCAAACTGCCCATCCTCATAGATCTTTTTTCTGTTGTTCTTCAACTGTTGTTGATAGTCTTGAAGAACTCTGGATCTGCACTTCTGGATGCCAGACTATTTTAGGCTCTGTTTCCAAGAAAATACTTAGTGTTATCTGTGGCACATCATTGCAATGCATTGTTTATCTTTGCTGTGCGCAGGTAGAGGTTTAATACTGCATGGAATACTATGACTACATTTCAGCAGTGGTACAGCTGTATCTCTAAAGCTGTATGGACCCAAAAATTTGGGAAACTCAGTTTCTGTTTCCCCATGAATCCCCAAAGTAATGAAATGTATCAGTCTGAGGATGTTATGCATATGGTGTTTTCATTATGTATCTGGCAAGGTCGCTCTGAATCAAGCAAATAAATAAAGACTGGTTTTAGCTCTCAAATTTCATGTGCATAGATGCCTATAGCTGATGAAGAGCAGTGTGCCAGGATGCAGGATTCTCCCAGTCAATGCAGCCTGTATCCCTTGAATGCTAAGAGAAAACCACAAGCCAAGCGCTATCAAGTTCTGTCTATACTGGTTGGTATTAACATGGCAGGAAAGTATCTTCCAAAAGAACACTGTGGTGCAGTCATGTTAAAATTGGGAGTAAAGAAAAGTAAGTGAATGAAAGCATAAACGAAAGGGAAACTTTTACATTAGCCCCTCCAGTTAGAAGTCTTCACGTGAAGTCACGAATGTGGACTGGCCAACTGCCCTGCGAGGTAATTTAGACAATTTGGAATAGCTAATTCAAAATATTTGTAATTCTGTCCCTGAGAATTGTCTGCTATTAACATCTTAATATTGTTTTATACAATAATCATCTGTTTAATCAGATTACAAAAGAAAACACTGGCTGTCTCTCTACCTATGTCCAGGTGATGTTTTGTAACCCATTCTTATGTGCATCTCGTTCCACATTCAGATTGTCTTGTTACTTTGTAACCATGGAGAAGCAGGGAGGGAGGCCTGTTGGTCGAATTTAGATTTCTCCGGCTGAGTGCAAACCAATTTTTGAGAAAAATGAGAAAACATTTCTTAATGTAAATTGTACAGTCACTCCCTTATATCATCAGTGCAAAATGGATTTCTTTCCAGATCATCTGCAGTGTATAATTAGCATATTGTTAAAGCATAGGTTTGGAAGTGCAAAATTGTATACATTTGTAGTGACTGAAGATAAGTGCAGTTGCATCAAAGCAACTAGTAATTGGTCAAGTAATAAAAGTTAAACATTTTTGATAGAACTGTGACGTCTTCTAGTAACTTTGCCACCATTTTATCTCTAAAATGTTTTTTGCACGTTTACTTTTTTAATCTACCTGTGTTTCGAATGAGAATGATTGAAGAAAAATGTGAGTAACCATTGCTCCTAAAACGTTACAAGCCAGA